>LIAE01007551.1:0-104008 GCA_002287525.1 Diploscapter pachys
GTTACGTACCAAAAATCTTTGGTACGTAACGCCTCACTTTGGTACGTAACGCGCGCCCCCCGAAAATATTGATTTTACCTACAAATTCTACAGAAATTTCGAATTCCCTATAGAAAAGTATTCCTAAAATCTACATATTCGACGACAAAAACATTATCCTTTTTATATTTTATCGCGCTTTTATCCACTCCATATTGTGATTCTAATTTTATCTTCGTTGATTTTCTTTCAATGTTTTGAGGCTTCTTGTAAAAGCCGTACACTAGCAAAATAGGAATAAGGGTAAGGACTCAGTAGGTTAGGCTAACTTTTTTTGCAGAAATACTCTGCAAATGCTGCTCATCATTTTGAGACCAGCACATAGCCTGCCTTATCCCTTGTATACAGTCCATATAGATTTGACAAGTGTACGGCTTTACAAGAAGCCGTTTTTGATTTATTTTTCGGAATCGTTATTTCGATTTGTGTTGTTTTGTTGCGATTTTACAAATGAAAATAAACAAACTTCAGGCTGACCAACTATTGGACTTTGGATGTTTTCGCGGCGGAATTTGTCATTGAAAATTTGCCGAATCGGGTCGAGATTTTGCACGACAAATTTGCAATGCAGCAGTAGTGAGGCTGTCCAGGGGAAAGGTCAAATTTATTTTTTATATGAAAAGAAACACTTTACAAAATTCATGCTTAATAAAAAAGTTGTACAAATTTGATATGATTTGAAAATTTTTCTATCTTTTCAAAAAATGTATAATTCATGTTTATTGAAGACGTGAGAAAATTTTCTATTGTTTGAAAAATAAAAATACAAATTCATAGAAAAAATAAATATATATATTTTTTTCTTCAGCAACTACTTCCTACACTCCGCCCGTCTTGCGGCCAGATTTCACAATTCCCACAAAACTCGACTACCGTCAATGGTTCCCCATGCATATGCGCGTTCAGATGATGAAGATGGAGGGCAAACTCAGAGCCATGGATCTCATTATTGAGGTTTTTTTTTTTAAATTTTATATTTATTTTATTATATCAGAGATCATAAAATTAGTATTTTTGAAAGCAATTTCGTTTGAAAATTATATGAATTTTCTTAGAGATCTTTTTACATTTATTTTTTATCTCCAGGTTCACGACGCCAGAATTCCGATCACGGGACGAAACGACAATTTCCAAAAGTCGCTCTACTCAATTCGACCGCACATTCTGGTGCTAAACAAAATGGATCTCATACCACTCAAGAAATACAAGTAGGTCTTTAAAGTTTCTTAGGATCAAGCATAAATTATATTTTGAAGATTTCTGAAAAAGCACAATATCTAAAAGTAGTATTTCGAAAAATTTAAATAACATAGTCTTAAAATGGGTAAAATCATTTCTGAAAAGAAGAAATAAATTTTGAAAAGATATTGAGACTTTTATTTTCAGACAACAAGTCGAAGATTTCCACTATGAGCGCGGCATCAAGAAAATCATTTGGACTGATTGTAAAGCCCGAACCAAAAATGCGATGGACGATTTGAAAGTAAAAATCCATTTTTCCGGAAAATTCGAAATTAGAATCAAATATCCCCATTTTTCATTCGAAGGAAAAGTTAAATACTCAAAATTTCTTTATTGAAGGCGGCAATGCTGGAAGTTCTTACCACCGAACCGAGGTACAACAGGGAACAGAAGGCTGAGTATCAGGTATTTTTAGACAATTTAAAGAAAAATACCCACAGATCATTCTGGCATAAGTACTTCGTATTTCTGATAAGATTAGCCTTTCTGTTGAACAGAAAATTTGTTGCAGAGAATAGAAGTTTGAATTTGAATTAGTTGAGATAAAATCCTTCAATATTAAAGATCTTTTTATGTAAATCGTAATAAAATTGAAATTTACGAATTTAATTTTTAAAATTTAGGTAATGGTAGTTGGAATTCCAAACGTGGGGAAGTCCTCGCTCGTGAACGCGCTTCGCTTTTCTGCCCTGGGAATTCAGAAGAAGGCGGTTGCAGTCGGTAGGTTCCAAAATGAAATTTCGAAACCTTATATATCCTCGACTTTTTTTTTTCAAATTTTTACTCTAGTTTTTTCCAAGTTCCTTGCTGCAATACGAAATTTTTGCACTAAATAATTTCATTTTTCCTATTTTATGAGACTTTTTCATGCGATTTCAGTACTGCAGACATGTGTCCCTTAAAATGTGTTAAACTTGCCTTAAATGATTTCTTTTTAGGAGCCAGGCCCGGTATGACGGTGCGAGTTCAGGTACTATTTTTTGCATTTTGAAAATTTGATTCAAATTTTACCAACTCCTTAAAGATTATTGGTTTTTATTAGGTAATTTTGTTAAATTAATTAAATTAATGCAATTTTAATATGCATTTTTCAGAACAAGGTTCGAATAATGGACATTCCACCGGTCTATATGACGGATACGCCCGGCGTGCTGACGCCGACTTACAGAAATATTCATGAGGTATGAAGATGAATTATTCTAGCTCTTTTTCCTACAGTAGTTCTATTTTAGTCTAACTTTTCAGGCCATGAAACTAGCACTGTGCGACCTGATTCTTCAAACGCAGACCAATATCTATTACCTCGCGGACTACCTGCTCTACTGGCTCAATAAGTAAAGAGGCTTGTCTTGATTTTTAACATAAAATTAGAAAGTTCTATTTTGACAAAAGAATTAGAATTTTTGATTCTTGACAAAAATGGAAATTTATAATTTTCGACAGAACTTAGGAGCATGTTTATTTTTGGGAAAAATTTGGAATTCAAATTATTCAGAACGAGAAATTATTCGTATGTCAAGTTGCTCAATCTGCCCGATGGACCCTCGGATGATATCGCGCTGGCTTTGAAAAAGGCCTGCATTGCGAATGTAAAAAGATTTTATAAAATGCACCTTTTTAGTTTTATACAATACGCCATTTATTCCTTGCAAGAAAGTTTCTGAAGTGTCCGTCTCCGATTTGGCTAATTTTTGGGCCAAAGGGATATTTTATGACGCTGATCACGGATATGGAGTCATAAAGTGCTGACTGACAATGGCTCGGACAGGGAAACGTGAACATTGTTCTATGCAGCAGAAACTTGCATGCAAAATTGAAACCAGAAATTAGCATACATTATTTCTGTTTTCCTCGTCTGCGCAGAACGAAATTTGTCTTTCCCTGTTACATAGAACAATGTTCACGTTTTCCTGTCCGAGCCGTCGTCCGTCAGCACCTTGTGACTCCATATTCGTGATCAGCGTCATGAAATATCTCTTTGGCCCAAAAATTAGCCAAATCGAAGGCGGACACTTCAGAAACTTGCCTTATTAGCTTATAGAACGTACAGTTCATTTTTTACTTATATAAAACACCTCATTCTATACTTTAAGCTTCTTTTTCAATACATAGCTTTTCATATTCAATTTTAAAATTGGATACTTTATTAAAAAATGAATAAATTTTCAGGACTGGCGAATTTCCGCTCGCTTACCAGGTGGCCAAGTTGAAGATCGGTGGGACATCGACGGTGCGGCAGAACGATTCGTTCAACTTTATCGAGAGGTTTTTTTTTCTGAAATGTTATAATTTTTAAGACAATAGAACACAAAAAAAAAAAAAAAAAANNNTGTAGAGATTTTCAGTTTTCATTATTTAACTATGATAGATTTATTTATTTTTCCCTACTATTCGGTCATTCAATAAGCAATTCGAACTTTCACATTTAGCGCTCTCTAAACTCAATGTTATTTTCGCATTACTTGGTCGGAAATATTGTAGATAAAAGCCGATTTTTTAAAACCTAATAACTTATTGGATAACCTAATAGTTGATATTTTGAAGAAAAAGGCTATCTCGATTTGTCGCGACATGGAAATGACGCAACGTGTTGTAAGGTATATTTGATCTAGAAGCATTTCGATATAAGTGTTCAATTACAACACGTCGCCACATTTCCAAAAACGCGACGCGTCATTTTCACGTTGCGTCGTCACGACAAATCCAGGCTGCTAGGAAAAAACAAAATTTTTCAGGGCAATTTTCATGACGCCTGCCTGGACAAAGATATTCTCAAACAATGGTCAATGTAACAAAATTCTGGTCGCCGTCCATTTTTAGATTTTATTAGATGTTTTTCCTCAATTTTCGAATTTCTAGAAGGACACAATAAAAATTTGTTATTCACTTGAAAATTGCGGTTCGGGAGCTCTTTTTTGCGGACTCCGCGAAACCAAATTAACAAGGAATTCATCTGCTAAAACCTGGAACCGGATTTATTATTCTGGACGGTTTTGGGTGACTATGTTTTAACATGGAAAAAGAGGTTCTAAAGATCAAATCGTTTGAGTGAGGGTCGAAAAATGATAGCAAAAACAGGAGTTTCTAACTCTTCAAACTGTATCTGAATTGGATACACTTAGTTTGGAGAGAATCGGGAAAAGGGAAATTTATTACAAAGAGAAAAGGAGAGAGTGACAAGTACTGATAGAACTGATATGGCAGGACGAAAAAGAAAAGGACGAAAAGAAGTAATTTGATGATCACTACCACGAGATAAATGCCGGTTCTCGCGTAAATTTTGAGAGCAAAAAATATAGTTTCGTCAATTTTAGTCGAGGATATTTGATAAACATCTGTTTGAAAACGTCGAATTTACACAAAAGTTTCTGTAGGAACTCAAATTTTATTTTATGAGATACATTATATAAAGCATAAAATTTAAATTTGAATAAGACATCGATAGAAAATCTTCAAAATAAGCATATTTTCAGACTCAAATAGGGCTTAAGCCAGATCGTTCGAGCGTACCCCTTTAAGCCAAAATTTCCTGCCAAAGTCTTGTTGCGTACCCCCTCTCCCATGTATCAACTTTCTATAGAAAAGTTTTAGTTTGTGTACTCCTTTTCCTAAGATTTTTCATTTTTGTTGAAAATCTGCTTAATTCTGGATATCTTACAAGTGAAATATCACGATTTAATCAAAATGAATGTAGACTTTCATATTTTATGAGATGAATCATATGAAGTCTTTTAATCTTCAAGAGTTATTTTATTTTTTCTATAGCTTTTCTGATATTTTTCAAGATTACCTAACGATTTCAATAATGATAGGTTACTTATGAATTTCTTTCGATTTGCCATTGGATTTATCTCTTCCTGAGATTTATTCGATCTTTCAACTTTTTTCAATCTTACATCCCAGCCATCTTTCTACGTGTTCACGGTCGATTGCATCATTCGAAGAGAAGAAAGAAGGCGGTCAAAGATGTAAAAATAGTACGAAAAATAAAGAGAAACAAAGAAGTAAAAGGGGGAGAAAGAAAAATAGTGCTTGCTTTAAAGAGAAGAAAAGGAAAGCCGTCCGATTTGAAAGAATGGCAAATCAAAATGGTTTTGGAATGTGATGAGAAAGACAAACGTCAATCCTAAAAATACGAGTTATCCCTTACGTTAAACTAACATAGAGATTTAGCAGATACAGTGACAAATAAAAGTAACGGCTAGCCCTATTATATCTGTGTTGATTTTCAGCTACCGTCCAGCTTTCATTGCTTACCATATTGATCTAAAACTATGCACACATATAGGCATGTGTAAGGCTTGTAAGTATGTTAATTTTTAGCTCAAACTGATTAGTCCATAAACATGAATTGGAATTGAATCAGATATGCGCGTGACCCAGTACTTTTGTCCATCACTGTAGTTGTACAAGTTTTAAATTCAACTTCAATATTCAATATTTTAGCCTGTTCATGAAGTTCCACCTATAGAACTATAGCATTAGCCTAAGTTCCCGTTTGTATTAACATTAATTCACGATTTTTGAGCTAACCTAATAAATTTTTCAATGTAGTCTGTTCATCCGAACTGCAAAATAAACCAAAAATATCAAGGCTAAACGAAATTACAGGCATTTTTCTACACGCTTTCCTTATCACTTGTGTTACCTTGTAGTCTTACCAAAAATGACCTTTTTATAAGTATAAAAATTAAGCGGGGCGGTCCCCCAATGTTTTGGGAAATTTGCGAAAATTTCATCGTTTCAAACTATTATAATCGGACTACATTTTGTGCGCGTGGTTTTTATGCGTCTTTTCAGGAAAAATGTCGGGCGGTCTGAATTTTTTGGGCCTGTTTACAACTTTATTATCATCGACGCAGAGAGGAACGCTGGGAATTTCAGTTTCGAACTGAATTTTGTCAAAAGTGATGAGTAGTCGATTCGGTTATAGTGAGAAACAGCCCCATCTCTTTGATAGACTATAAAAAATGGGTCCCTGTCGAGAAAAAAGGCGTTCCACTTTTCTTTCATTAAACCGGACGGACCAAATCGTTGAAAAATCGGGGTTTCGAGACCGTTTCCTAAAGTGGCAGAGAGGAAAGGTAAAAAATCAACCATCCCGCACTATCACAAATATCATTTTTCTGGATGCCAAAGAAAAACCAAATCTAGCCACATTTCGATGGAATCGTTAAACGATGATATTTTGTTTTACATGGAAAACATTTTGATAAAACAACAATAGTTTGGTTCATAGATAATTTTACATTTTTCTAGTGAAGGTCATTTTGGCAAAATCGCCGAAAAACTTGATAAATGACCGACAAATTAATCATCTTTGTCGTTGTTGGGCTGTGTATCAAATGGTTCAAAATCAATTTGTCACCAACCCGAAAAAAGGCGCGGCTTTCCTCGCGATCTCGAAACGCCCCGCGAGAAAGAAAAGATGTTTGATTTTTTTGACCCAAACCTTTCGAATTGAGTCGAGATTTAGGTTTAGGTATTTAATTTGCGGGCGACCTTCGTATCTCCGTGTATTAGGTTTTACGCTGATAAGATAATGGTTCAATTTGGAAAATCCGTTAATTTGGATGTTTTTGTGCGTTAGGTTCGGAAATTTTTCCTCATTTCGTAAATATTAGTCTGTCGGTTGAAAGTACATACGAAGTGTGTGCAGCTATGGTCTTGGTTAGCCCGTTATCAGCAGATAGGGAAAGATGTGCTGCTGCCAAAGTGTGTCTCATAGCAAATTCTCTACTAAATGAGAGGAGAGAATAGGGTAGCGCGGGTGGTCACAGTTGAATTACGAAAACCTAAAAAGCAAAAACAAAAATTTCCATTCCACTGACATCGTTGTTCTTCTCTCTTCTAAATGACTGCGGGCACGGATTTTTATTGTGCAAAAACAGAGATGCACTTCCTGAATGAATTTGTTAACCAAATGATATAGGAGAGAACGATGTTTTGATGGTGTATCTTGGAATCTTAATTGTGTGTTGTGAAATATCCTTAACTCGCTGTATTTACGTATAACATCAAAGGTTGGCGTCATGAAATTTACACTTTCTGGCAAATTTACAGGGTACGGACAAATTATGTAGGCATTTAGTGACTAACATCGATGCTGCAAAATCTGGCGTAAAAGAACGCCGATAAATTTAGCATTACTTTTATTCGCATGATGAGAGGATTTTTCTGATAGTCATTTTAACTCAACTATGCAATTTCCTGAAGGTTGACACCTTGATTATCAAAGGGTCGCGGCACGGTGCGATTTTTAACCTCCGTGTGACAGTAAAATCCCAAAATCCTGCTAACTTTCGCTATCTTTTTAGACAACTTGGGTATACAGAATCATATTTCGTCTGTTTTTATGATATCTCTTTACGAAATTTGTAAAGTAATAATTGAAAGAAAATCGTTGGATTTTAAAGCTTTCGCAAACATGATTAATACAAATCTTATTCAAATTTATTTTTTGATAAGTAAAAAATATCCTAAATATTTTTATGGAATTATGTCAAACTATACTCGAATTACCTAGGATAAAAGTCTGAAGTCACTGGACTTAAAATTTACATGAAATTAAATTAAAGAAGATGGGGAAATTTGAAAATTACACAAAAATACTGAAATTTTTACAAATTATCCTATAAGGAAATAGATTTCATGAGGGTTGACTTTGTCCTAATCCCTTAAATCTGGCTTAAATCCATCTCCCATGCCATTTTTGGCAAATAACTTCCAACTGTGCGGAAAGCGAAAGTCGGAAACTATTCTATTCGTTTTCAAGTTACCTTTTAATCGCGTAGAAAAATAGACGCGTAATTTGCCGACGAAGCAGAAATCAATCAAAATGACGTAAACAATCAAAGAATAAATTTACAGAGTGCGCAAGAATATTGTTACATTTTTGGAATCGATTCGCCAATTTATTTAGAATGCATAATTTCGCACAATTTTTGATAGTGATAATCACTAACATATCACGAAGAAGTTAAACTACCGCTTTTCGCGATTTGTCATATCCTGTTCCATTGATATCTCAATTTATGGCGAAAATTTCCAAGTCGTACTTTTCATAAAAATGATACCGCCACAGGCTTCAAATGATTAGCGGAGCGAAATTTTTAAAATAATGGATAGATTAGACATGGATAAACGTCATCAAATAACTTGACCTAATACCGATGCATTATTCTCAAAATTTCCTCATCGGAAACTATCGTAACATGAATTTTGATTCATCCGATGTCTAAAGTCGAAACTGCATATCTCATGAAGTATTCCAGAATTATCCTATAAGTTCTTGAACCTATAGGTTAATAGTAATCTAAATTAACAAAATCTCGGAGTAAATTAACTATCCCGGCTTCTTAGGTCCTTAAATAAGTGTACCAGCATTTTTGCGCACTCTGTATTCAGGCATTTCAGTTTTTTGTCGAGTATATCCGTTCCCTGACTGATATAGATTTAACGACTTGCGAAAGTCAGAGGGTCTGAGACTTCAGAGTTTTCCATCTAATTTGCATAACCGCTTCTTTGTTTACTATTTTGCATTCTTCTTCGTTTCAAATTGATTGAAAGAGAAAACACTAGGAACAAAGGAGAAAGATCGTCGAGGACATTTTTCTGTGAACGGGGAGAACACTGATAGAATTTGATAAAATGGCAGAATTTTTATCTCTTCGTTATCAGAAGATTTTTATGTTGAAATATGTGTGCGCGGACGCGAGAAGTACTACCTAAAGAGTGGTCATTCTTTCTTGTCCAATTGATAAGTGATAAACGAATAAACTGATAAGAGTTCAGGCAAGTATATTTGAAACTGAGGGTGCGGCGAAAAAAGCGCATCTCTGCCGAGAGATGAGAGGGACGCCTAAATTTATCAAATTAATTGAATTATCGCGGTTCGTTTTTTCCGCACACTCCTCCATATCATTTCAAAACTCTCTCCTAAAATTCGCTGCCGGGTGTAGTTTCGTTTCACTTTTTCGTGCGTACCCCCAGAAAAATGAACGAAAGAAAATATGTTCGTCTCGGCATTTCTCTCCTCTACGCGTCCACTATCTTCTACAACCATCAACTTTTTGTATCGGGAGACTAAAAAATGCGTTCTGCCATTTTCGATCCCAACTCCTAAAAATGATTTACAAAATTATTTTTTTGCGTTACCCCTAGTAACAATGCACAACATGTGATAGCAATCTGGTCTAATGCTCGTAAAAAATAACTAATTTGTGAAATTCCGTCGAAAATTACAACAGGCAAACGATATTTCATTTTTATGGTCAAAAGACGTCGATTCCCACACGTATTTTTTATAATGAGATGATAGCACAAAGAATTTGCGGGGAAGCGGCTGACATTTTTTCACCAGAAAGATAAAAAAAAATTCAAGTTTTTATTATCGCATCTTCATCATCAATGGCAAAGTTGGGGGAATTCTCAATTTCACATTGACAATTCGACAACTGAAATATACGAAATTACTAAACTCGAGTATATGATTGATACGTATGCTTAAAACCGAAAAATAATGAATGAACGAAAAATCTATAGCTTTGTACGACAAATATAATCTATAATTAGAACTTCGAATTTTTCAATTAGCATGCAAGAAATAGTAAAAACTACGCACCACAAAAGGATAGAGAAACTTGGAAATCAAGAAATTCTTGACCAATTACTAGTTCATGCCCTACGGGGCATTTCCTCATTACTGCGTTATGGCGGAAAAAGTTCTCCATTTGCCACTTTTTCCAAACGATTTTTCTTCCGGCTAGAAATAGAGTGCAGAAAATGGAGACGGAAAGATCTTTCAATCGCTAAAAAGCAGAACAGTGTGCACATTTATTTATCAGGTCATTTTTGCTTAAAAAGTGCGGCGGGTTTGCAAAGGAGGCGTGGTCAGAGTTCAACGTACACTTAGTGGGCAAGGCGCGAGTCCCGCCCCTTGGCGGTCGGGTTTTCTAAGGAAGAGAAAGAAAAGGGGCGGTGCGCTGCGAAAGAAGAGCAGCCACACTTTTTGCTGCGCTGCTACTGTTTTACCTGTAACCTTTACCTGCCTTCTCTCATCGCGGAGTATAAAATCCCGGGCAGCGACGAGAGAGGACAACTTTGGCGCCGGCAACCAACCAACCGACACCAAACATGGCTGAGCAAGACGTCAAGAAGCAGCAGCACGAGGCTGACTCCCTCCGACGGTAAGCCTTACATTTATTTATTATTTTTAATTTTATATATTTCAAATATTTAGATATATTTTGTTTAAAAGTAAATTTAATTCTCTACACATTCTGTATATATATAAATTTGATATATCTACGTCATCTGAAAAGAGCCTGAAATTTGCAGCCTTCTGAATGCAATTTGATAAAACTTGTGATTTCCTATATCCTTATATTTTAAATTGAAAAATCGAATATTTTGATCATTCCATCTCTCTACCCTGAACTTGCAATCCCATTACAGTTCGGGTTACAAATTGCTTCAATTCTAATTTGTGACCTATAATGTTATTATTGTTTAGTGTAAAATGCAATTACTTCTTCTATTGCGCATCAGAATCGGACTCCCAGGCTTTTCGCTATTTTCTTCTCGGTTTCTATTCTCCATTTTCTATTAATGGCAAATTTCTTCCCGTCCGCTGTAAAGTCTTCAATGTTTTGTCATCGCGCGTCGCGTGCGCAGGAAAGTAAACCGCAAGAATTTCAATTCCAATTTCCCAGGAGAATATCGTATTTCGAAATTTCATTCTCACGAATGTTTAGTCAGTTTCTCGTTATCATATTTGCATTAATTTGCGTCAATCAACTCGAGTTTCGATCATTTTGATCATACAAACTTAATCATTCAGCATAGATGATACGAGAAAGAAACAAATTCCACATTTTACTTTTACATTATATAATAGAACAAATCTTAAAATAGATGTAAAGGATAAAAGCTTAAAAAATATATTATTTGTTTTTCCAGCATCGCCTTCGTCGGTGTCGCCATCTCCACCATCGCGACGGTGATCTGCGTCGTCTCGGTCCCGATGCTGTACAACTATCTGCAGCAGATGCAGTCCGTCATGCAAGCCGAGGTCGACTTCTGCCGATCCCGATCCGGATCCATCTGGAAGGAGGTTGTCAAGACTCAGGTAACAATCCGAGGGTTTCAGAAATGCAACGATGAAAATTCATGAGGCCCTCTATTTTTCCACAAGTTGGAAAAGCTGATCTTCATGATTTTTCTTGCAAAATGTCTATGTCAATAACAATCCGCGAAGGTCATTCCTTTCACGCCTCTACTTGATTTAATATTTCCTACATGAATAGATATCCTTCATGGATTTTGTAATTTGTAAAACTTATCGAATATGTCACGCGAATATTCTATGCGCAATTTCAGACGAATTTAAATATTCAGCGCTTTTTGCATAGCATCTCTTTTCAAACTTTTGGGATTTAAAGGGAATTCCCATAAAAGGCGTGAATCAAACGCGAAGCGAAAGGCAAGCATGACAAATAGCGCTTTCACCCATAGAGAATTTGTGTCCAATAATAATTAGTCTTTAGCGAGAAAAAGAAAGGAAGATCCGCAAAAATCCCGTCTGACAATGCAAGGGTTGCTCGCTCTCTAAGTCTTTAACCTCACAAAATAAAATATGGCAATTTCACCGATCAGTGCGCAATGATTTCTCTCGAAAATTCTCGAAATTGCGCATCTCGCAAAATATCCGCCTTTCTCTCCTAAATGCGGATGATTAATTTTGACATTCTCCTCTCTTGCTGACAAAATCGGTATGATCAGGCCATATTTCGACCGTTTTTCTCTGCCTTCGGTATCAAACCCGATTTCTCTAACTGAAATGGCAGAGTAAAACTCTTATCTTATTTTTCTTTTTTTCCTTTTCTGCGCTCCCCGAACGGTTTCGGTTTCACTTAAATCGGGGAATTTCTCATTTCGCAAAACAAAAAATGAAGGCCACGCCCCGAATTCCTGCCGATTTTCATTTACAACTTTGCCTTTCTGAGAGAGAGAGAGAAATGAAGAAATGGTTCAACTGAAATTAAAAACGGCGATGAAACGAAATGACTTTTCCTCCTTTCGACTTCCATATCGGGAAAGTGCGAGTGTATGTGTCACTCAATATCAAGTAAAACACATCAGGCATAAATCAGTTTTGTTTTGAACTTAAATAGTTTCACCTTACATTACTCACTGCCAATGCACTTTTAAGTAAAAAGAAGGTACAGGTCAAATGAAAATTACCCACACTTTGAAAATGTAAGCTCAACAATATTTGAAGAAAATAACAGGGCACACTATAAATATCAATGGCAAGTTCCAAGCGGCTATGAAATTCATTCTGATCGACGATACATCTGATAAAATACTCGTATACTAAAAATCAGCGCATAATTTTTGCGTCCACACACATTAATGCAGTTTAAATCGCATTTGAATTCAATTCAATCCTTTCGGCTTCACCGGTAATCGAACTGACTAATTCACTTTTTGCCTACCACCCCAAAATAGTAGTGAAAGTCAATGCTTTGAAATTGCGTGAGCGTCTTTTGTTGCCACTTTTGCATACCGCGAATGCGATTAATTTTTTCCAACTACCATAAAAGAAGATGCCGTTTTGCAAAAATAACAGAAGCGCGTAAAGTTTTGGATTCTCGAAGATTCAATTTGCCACACAAACACACTTCATCTTACGATCTCTAAATTCGTATTTTCTTCCAACGGCTTTTACCCAAAGTGCGCAAAGCAAGGACACGTAGCGAGAACGATGCGTAGCTTGAAAAAAAAGCTGTCGAAAGTGTCGGCGAGTAAAAGTAAACGAGACGAGATATGTTTGAATAACTGGTTTCTTGCGATGGACAAGGAAGGTTTGACGCGATTCAATCCGAGAGAAAGACAGATAGATTTAAGCGGACCAAATACTACAATATCCAAATATAACATAGACTTAAATGGAAATATATTTTAAAAATGATTAACCTATAACATTTTAGGTCCTCGCCAAGGTGCCAGGAGCCATCACTGTGAGAGGAAAGAGGCAAGCCGGATACAACAGCTACGCTGCTCCTTCTGGTATACAAATTATTATATTAAAAAATTCCCGATTTCTTGAAAATATGTACAAGGGGGTGCGAAGTTACGGACCCGATTCATTTACTTTCATTCAATGGGGATATGCAAATGAACCAAATTTTTCTAAAAAAATTGATCGTTCAATTCAAACAGTGTTTTAACTTATTTAAATAATTCCAGGAGGATGCTGCGGCTGCGGTAGCTCTCCCAACGGACCCCCAGGAATGGTAATACTCGAAAACCCCCAGAAAATAAATAATTCAACCAATTACAGCCCGGAGAGCCCGGAAGAGATGGAGACAATGGAGTTCGTTGATTTTTGATGATTATTTCGGGGGGAACTCAGGTAATGACGAGAATTCCAGGAGCCCGGCCGACCTGGACTCAACGGCCCCGACGCCCCAGCCTTCAACCCACCACCTCAGCCAAGAAACGACTGCCAGACTTGCGAGCCTGCTCTCCCCGGACCCCCAGGAAGGTAGGTCATAAAAAGACTGGAAATCTAAAATAGACTAATATGACAGCGTAATATATAAATCGTATTCTTAAGACCCGGACCAAAGGGACCTTCTGGAAACCCAGGACCAGACGGACGCCCATCCGACGGTGGACTGCGCGGACCCCCAGGAGTACGATTTTACCGAAAAAGCAAACAAATTTAATTCGCTTAATTTTAGCCCCCAGGACCTCCAGGTGCGAATTGCGACATATTCTAGCCAATTATTCACTCGAAATCATGATATTATCTGTGATGAGATGTGAAATGACGTATATTTTCGTATCTTAAACCATATAATATCATGATTATTGGATAGTGGAGGATTGTCTATGAATTATCAAATTACAGGATCCCCAGGACAGTAAGTTTTAGACATTGTAGAAGTTAACTAAATATCTATAATCTAGGAACGGAGCTCCAGGACAGCGTACGTGAATTTTTTAGTCTAAATCTTGAGCAGAATTACCGATATTCTAATTACAGCTGGAGAGCGAGGACCCGACGGTGTTGTCAGAGAGATTCCAGGACCAGGTATATTTTCTGAAAACCCAATAATTTACTAATTTATTCATCTTTCAGAGGGACCCCCAGGAGTAAGTGATTTAAACCATGAGATTGCGATTGGATGATGGGTTTCTTGCTAAATCATCATCTAATATAAAGCTACTTTGAAAATGTCATTAATTATGTTAATTTCAGGCCCCAGGATCGCCAGGAGCCCCAGGAGAGAATGGAGGACCAGGAAGGTAATTATTAATCGCAAGAAATGCCGGAACATAATCGACAAAAATTACAGACCAGGAAATCCAGGCCTCGACGGTCAGGCCGGACCTCCAGGAGACAACGGCGGAGATGGTGCCCCTGGAAACCCAGGAAGACCAGTGAGAATTTCCTAGTCGACTAATACAGACACATTTGACGCTGAAACTTTGGGTTAAATATTGTGATCCAAAATTTCGACGTTAAATAATCCGGAGTTCTCACTTGACTAATCGGGCACAATTACAGGGAGAGCCAGGAAGAGATGGAGAGCGTGGATCCGATGGTGGCTGCTCTCACTGCCCACCACCCAGAACCGCCCCAGGATATTAAGCGACGGACCAGCTTTAGGTAGGATTTTATATTGACTTGAATAATCAACAATAGCGCATTCTTTCATATTTAACCATATGCATATATTCAATTTGATTTATACCTTATTCTCTTTCTGGCATAATTATTTATATAACATCCAGTTTTAGATTTAAATGTATAATTTCTTCAAATTTCAGACTCGTTGGTAGCGACTACCATCCACAATTTCATCACCATTCATCATTGCCATTTAATCCTGCCAGAGTCGATCTCTTTCACGTTGCTGCCACAACCGTTCATCTACTTTTTCTCTTCCTTGTACTGCCAAGTGCATCCAAAACAAGTCAAAACAACAACAACAGCAGTCACATGTTTGATGTTGCCTCAGTTCGTCGTTGTAGTTTTTAATAAATATTTTACAAAAACCAACCCTGTTCATACGTTGATGGATGATATGCAATAATATATACAATACAATTGTGCGTATAAGAAGAAACGCATACAAATTTATATAAACAGATATATAAATTTGCCACCCTATCAGATTATAATCTCAATCACAATACTAATCCCTACCAGAATTAAAATACATCATTACACAAGAAATCACCACTGATCTCACAATTCTCCAGTCTTCTATCGATATCCGCGCTGGGGCGGTCTGTGTTCCTGTTCATCAATCCGTCGCCCGGACGGTCAACAAATCACAAGTAAATCAAGCCCTATCATGTGTCCTGATAGAAATAAAGAGATTAAGATCAAATGTGTTCTGTACTCGATCCTCGACAAGGACGATTCCGGCAGAACACAAAACAATCAGAGTCACATTTTCATCTAATTCTTTCTCACAAACTCGGGTTGGGTGCGATTTGTACCAAAATTCTAGGAATTTTCTTCAAAAATTTTGGTACAACTCGTCTCCTGCCCCACAAACTCATCCACTCATACATTCTCACAATGGATATATACTTAGAGAAGCCAAATAGTTTTTCAGAATTGATAATCATGGAAAAATTTGGCATCAGTCTGACCGACGAGATTTATCAGAACAAAATGCTTTTTTTAGATCTCCAAAAATGGTTCAGTGAATGAAAAGTTATGCTCATTTTGTGCGATGCATTTTTTTCGTAGTTGTTTCCCATGTTATTCGGTCAGTCATTTCTCACTGCGTTTCGATAAGATGGGCATTTTGAATTTGATCATTCTCAAAACTATCAGTTTTCGTGCAGTCTCAGAGCGAGATTTCATTATTCAACTTCTATACGTGGTACACTGTTGCACTTTGCGACAAAACAGTACATTTTTCGTCTATTTTTTACCCAAGGAAAGTTTTTCAAACGATTTGTTGGTGAAAACGATGAAACAAGAGATAGGCAAATCGATATCGTAATTTCAGAATCCGCTTGAGCATTTTGGAGGTATGCCTTTATTTTCGAGATACAGAGCCCTGTTATCCAAATTTCACAGAACTCCACAATA
Source organism: Diploscapter pachys (assembly GCA_002287525.1). Taxonomy (NCBI): domain Eukaryota; kingdom Metazoa; phylum Nematoda; class Chromadorea; order Rhabditida; family Rhabditidae; genus Diploscapter; species Diploscapter pachys. Next base: position 16,406 of record LIAE01007551.1, read on the forward strand.
CTAAATTTTGATATGGAGATTCCAAAAGATCCAAATTTGGTTGATTTTTAATTCTTTAAACCCAAATTATTGATGTTTGAAAGTTGTCATAGGTAATTATAGGTAACCCTGTATTTAAACAATGACGAAAATGCGATGAAAAACTGGAGAGATTGCCGAAATTGAGCACTACAAAATTTGAAGATCAAATAGGAACCTTCAACCATATTTATGCTTTGAAACATTTTTATTGATTTTAATTATTATTATTTCTAACAAGTTTCCTTGTCTGATGACTTCCATTAGCTATATTAATATTCAGCTGTATAGTTTATGTTATATTGCTATATATTGCATTTTTATTTAATAAGTTTAATCTTTAAAAGTGTGACCTTAATATCTCGAAAGCTCAATGTACCACATCGCTATTATTGGACATAGATTATGAGGATAGCAAATAGTCTGGTGTTAATTTTCAGTTTTTAGGCTTATTATCCTCACACACTCACACGATTTTTCAAAATTAAACGCGGACTTTCGTGAAATAGGATTTACTGTAAAATAATAACCCTTTTTTCTCTCCCATGTTGTTTCTTTCTAAAACGGAGAAATAACGTGAAAAATTTGGAGAGGGAAAGAATTTCTGTCGTTGAGTGACAGAACGAAATCTTGTAACTATTATGAAAAGTATCAAAAGAGTGAAAGGATAAATGTATGAGATTATAAAATTTTGGGGGGATATCAACCAATTAGGGCATATAAAAGCGAGGTATTGTGTTTTGGAACATATTTGGGGGTTGAAATAATGCGATAACTCACTCGTGAGCGATGAAACATTTTCATCACGTTTTTCGTGAATATCGCCTCGTCTTCATCAGATCACTCGAGTTGAAGACCTAGTCATCGCATTTTTATTTTAATTGCTTTCAAAAAATATTTCCAATTTTCATTAGTTCCTCGTTACTATTTATATAGAATTGTGTTGGACTTGTATTTATTATTACAGATTATTTCATCAAAAATTGCTGCTCTCTACCATTTTCGCAGTTTCTCTCATCTTTATCGTGCACGCTTTTGCCTTTCTTCGAGACATTTAGCTTTGGAGAGAGCTGATGCAAGCGACTGTAACGTAGTGGCAATGCGTTGGAGAATTGCCATTATCGACGGCAGTATCGGATATCTTGTCTGCAATCATTTTGGCGCACTTACCTTTGATAAGCGAGAGTGTCTTGATGAGAGAGAATGAGGGAGGCAAAGAAACATACGAAGATTGGAGAGAGCGGCAATCTTAGATGAAATGAAGAGTAACTTAGCTATTAACAATAGTATAGTGATATAAGTAATGAGACTTTGATATTTAGAAGCTTATGAAATATTTTATAAGGCTTTGCCGTACAATTTTTGTTTGTTAATGAGCGTGCTACTTCTACTGTAATACATATTACCTTTAATAATATTCATTCATTCTTAAATTCAGGTAAAATGTACAGAAAACTATTGTCGATAGTCACAGTTGCGTTAGTCATCAATGTAGCTCAATCACAAACGAATCGGAAAGCGATTTGCGACAAGTTGGTCAAACTCGGAGTGACATTCGTTAATTCCAAGGAAATGCAGAATGTAATTAAATTTTATTTTAAATAATGTATTACATTTAAATTTATGAGAAATTTACAAAGTTTACAAAATAATAATATATAGCTTGGCAAGTGTAAAAGAGAAAGATAGTGAAAAAATAGTACCATGTCATTATATAAGTTATTTTACAAAATTAGCTTACGAATCTTAGTATTGCTATTTTAATCGTATAATAATCTAAATATTTTAAATTAGAATATAACTTAGCTCGCCTCCTGTATGGAGAAAACCATGATCGACTGTACTCCTTATGACGGCACTCAAAAGACTAACGACAAAATCTATAATAGTAAGGATTAAAAAAAAAATATTTTCAACAAATAATAAAATAATTTTAAATTTAAGCCTTCCTTGGGTGTGTCGCCACTAATTTGCTCACGAAGTCAGCTAGTGCCTCGAACATCCTTAATTCATGTAATTTTCAAATATCTGTTAAATGTATAAATTTATAATTTAGTCACAAGTTGCTTGAAACCGTCGAATGCCTCATGTCTTGGAAACAAAATAATGAAGCCATTCTTGAAAGCTGTCAATGAGCCTTATCAAAAGGTAGTTATTTTAATTTTAGGTGGTTTTCAATTAAATTAGAAAAATTGTCCATATGATTTGAATGAAAAGTTATGCTATAATGATTTGAGAGGCTCTTCTATTAATTTAATAGCTCCCTATATTTGAAATATACTAGATCGTCGCTCAAGTGGTGAAATGCAAGGCGAATCGTGCTGGTGAGAAAGATATGGCTGCGCAATGCTCGGACAAGGCTTACGCGATCGCTCTCGCTTATCTGACGAAGGATTGTAAGTTCAAGCAGATTTTAACGATATTATTCAACTCTCTTATAGATTGTGACAAGACATGCATCACTCTGCTGCCGGTACGCAATAATATATTATAGTCTATCTTTATCAATGAGCAATCGATCAATAGAAATTTCTAAACTCCATAACATACGAAATAATATATGGTTGGGTCAGATAGGAGTAGTCTATTTTATTTCCCCATACTATTTCGTATACTATGATGCCACGACTTTTCCAAGTTTCCAAGTCTTATCAGTAGTTTAAATCATATTATTTCATACTCTAGTTAACATGAAATTTTGTCATCATGGCTTAACTTAATTGAATAATTTTTAGACACGTAATCAGAAATCAATAGTTTAAAAGAATTTAGTTATCATGCGATAATATTATCATTTTCATTGAACGCTTGAATTGATCGATTTTCAGAAAGTCAACCAAGGCGAGTTCAAGTGCATAAAGGAAGCAACGACGAAGGTGATGAACACTTCTAAATTCACCTGTCAAAATAAGAGTGACAAATGCCAAGCCGGAACCGTACCTACATGCCCAGCCCCATCAGCATAATTTAACTATTTTGCCTCAAATAGTTGTACTTAATGAAATTATAACGACTGTGATACTTATGCTTTATCATAATAAAATTCTAGTCATTGTTATAAAATTATTAGATCTATATATAAATTATATGATGATCTACGTTTTTCATTATTGAATAGTTTCTTGTAAAATCAATAATGTGAAATCAAAGATTCGCTAATCCGCAGTGTATAGATATAATAGGATATATGAAATCGCGTGATATCGAATTATTTAGACGTTCAAAAATCCTGCAAACCATATACTTCTAAACTATGTATAATTTTTAAAATAGACAATATTTACAAACAAATTTCATATGAAATTGAAAAAAAATCATTTTAAACTAGATGATTTTCAGAATTAATGAATTTCGGCAATCATCATGTTGGTTTAAAAATTATTCCCAAATTAGATATAAATGTACAAAATTTGAATATCCGATCAAAAATCATCGAACAAAGGCCGGGAAATGTTCAACAAATTGCGTACTATCAACTATCAGTCTACCTGACATGCGAGTGCTGTCATCATATTTGCCTTATCAATTGAGCGTTATTTCCTGCCTTCAACACTCTCCAAAAAGGTATTGTTCTCTCTCATCTTACTTATCATCTTTTTATTCACATGATAATATCGATCATTTATCATTTATTTCATTTTTCGTCATAAAAATTCGCATGTTTCAGGATTATATGTCCATTACCATTATTAATTTATTTTATGTTCGTTATTTACTCTCGATTATAAACGAAAGCAGATTTGTTAGCGAGAGACCCTCCTCTCAGCGAAAATCTTTTTTTTTTTTTTTAATAAATCGAAAATCAGTCATATATCGGTGTGAACAGTTAGGGATTATTTCCAATAATTGTGAAAAATCATTCATAAATCGGGAATTATCTCACATTAATCCCTGTGAACCTGCCAATCTATTAGGATTTATGCGCGACTAATCCTCGATTTATGCACGATGCTCACAATCTTTGAGAATAATCCCCGACTGTCCATATCGATATAGGATTGATCCCCGATTTATTGAGAGAATGATTTTTCGCTAAAATCTACTCTGAGGAGATCAGGGACGAGGCGGAATTGAGTTTTGAAAAATCGGAGCCGGAATCGGTATTGATCCCTCAAAGATGTTCAGAACCGGAATTCCATTTCGCCCTTTGAGGGGATATCTTGCCATCCTCTGCGTTTTTATTCCTATCTTTGATCATTGCCCGGAGAGAATGAAGAAAGCAGTTAGGCAGTGATCAAGGATAGGCGCAAAGACACAGGGTATTCCCTCGGAAGAGAGGTGGAAATAATAGGACCCCTAAGCGGATATGCCAAGTCTCCTTTTTGAATAAAGTTTCACACATAAAAAGTGAACTGGGTTATAAATAAGATATTTACGAAGAACAAATGAATAAATCTTGGATTGAAAAAATCGGGAAAATTCACCACTCAAAATGAACACATTTTCACAAGTCACTACGTGAATTGCTCCCCTTTTTACGGTATAGACAACGGACGAGAAAAGAAAAAAGCGAAAAAATAGTGCGCGAAGTGAAGAAGCGCAGATTTTCCTCTTTTTCTCTCTTTAACGAGGGAACAACCGTAATCGTCGCTATATCAATAGGCCAATTACTGATTTATGACGAATTTTATCTCTCTCGCTGAGAGACACAGGGTATTTGTGAATTACTGTATATTTCTGGATTTTTTACTATATTATTATCATTGCGAATTTATTTTATTATCTCTATTATTTGTTCATTATTTTATATTTTAGGATTTTTTGTTTATAAATAAATGACTAACCTACTATCTTCCTCATCATTATCGCTGTTAAAAATCTGCCAAATATGTGGCGACACCGGCGACGCCATACATTTTGGCGCTATGGCGTGCAGAGCTTGTGCGGGTATGTTTTAACATACCTGAATATTTGAAATTAGTACATTTTTAGCATTTTTCCGAAGATCAATAGCTCTAGACAAAGTCTATACTTGCAAGCGAAATAACGACTGTATGATACATTCGAGTAATCTTAAAATTGGAGGATTATTTTAACATCATGAGTTTTAGCCGTAAGATGTATGTGCCGCTGTTGCCGATTCAATAAATGTCTTGCTGTAGGAATGAAAAAAGAGGGTAATTAATTTGGCCTAATTACTCTAGTTATCTTTAATTATACCCAATTTTCAGCTGTGCAAAGGTTCCGAGATAGTCTTGGAAAGAGGTTGCCTGATTCAACCTCGAATGATATTGAATCTGAATTATATTCGGTATTGAATTTAGCCTAGCGTCAATTTGATGCTAAATTTAGGAAGCCCAAGTCTCGGGTGACGTAATGTCAACGTTATCTCGATTAAGCGCTAGTTACCTGCAATTAAATAGTATTCGAAAGATAATTCATAGAAAGGAAGGCGAGTCACCTTTCGCGGTGAGTAAAATTAATTTCAATTTAACATCATTAAACTTCAACTTAACTTCAAGTTATCGGTTTTCCCGAAAGTTTTGTAACATTAGTTTATTTTTTATATCTTTGAAATGAAAGGTTCAAGGAGCTTATAATTTGAGTAATGTGATAAGTGACTGTTACCCAATTATCATCATATCACAATATCTGCCCGATTGTTCAACGCTTAGAGGTATGAAATGTGGGTTTGGATAAAAGGAGCCAAAAAGTGACGTTGAAACTTGTCATTTCATGCCCTTGCTACAGCATAACGGCAAATGAGTGAAAATCATATTGACTATATTTGAGAAGTTAGTTACTTCTTCTATCATGATATTCACCTTTCGTTTGATATCCATTTTGTACAAAGCGAAATTGGGACAGTCAAAGTACAGTGAGCGAGTTTGTAACTTCAGTGCCCTGCCGAAGGTGTGATTCGAAGAGAAATTCACCAAAAATGGGCATGCACATCCTATCACATATTGTAGTCATTATCAATATGCTTTGGTCCGGTTTCGCCCACTTGCAATTGAAAAATTATGAAAAGATTGAAGTTGATGGAGCTTGGAAGGCATGGGCTTAAAATAATCTGTTCTTGAAAATTCCATAAAGGGCTTTTCAGAGGTTTCGAAATAGCATATCTGACCTAAGGGTAGACCCTTACTAACAATTGTTTATTCTTATCTGAACCCAGTCCGTTGCATTGAATAAATTTCAGTGTTTATACTCAAAAATGCATGTCAGCTACAACTTCAGAAGCAGGGCCGAGAATGAGGTTATTGGCAGGGCCTAGCAAGTGGGTGACCATAGTCGATACCTATCCCAATTGGGCTAGCCTTGCTGAAAAATAGAAAGGGATTCTGAAGACATTGAAAATGACAAAACTTTCGGGATAACCGATAAACTTAATTAACTCAATCAACTTCCATAATTTAGCTCTCGAATCCTAGGGCTGTTTCATGTAAAGAAGCTAACGCAATTCACGTTAAAGAAGTCAACATTATCGCAGATTGGATATCCAATTCTTACACAGAATTTGCTCAATTGGATCCGGAACAGAAGGTATTACTTAATTTAAAAGGGAATTTTAGTTTAGAGTTCGCAAGCTCCGCCCACTTTGTGGAGCAAAAATTGGCTCAATTTTGGCTCCTCGCTAATTGGGTATTTTCGTGGAAAATTTTCTTTTACAACTATTCAAATGAGGATTAGGGGGAACGATTTGCATTTTGTTCGAAAAAGGTTATACTCAACAAAGCCCATATAAATTTATGATAAAAGTAGATCCTGCTGCATATTTTGAAACTCAAAAATCAGAAAGATACAATTTCACAAATTGTCACAACCGGTTTTAAACTCGCTATTTTTAAAAGTATTCAATGCACAGCTTTTGATAGGGGTATTGTGTCGGAAAAAGCAAAACTGCTCAGTGCTTTCCAAAACAGGCCCGAATCAATGGCATAAGGTTTTAAAACGATATCTCCAGTTTTCCAAAATCACTTGTGGGCTCTATTTTAGCTTAAATATTTTAGAGAACCCTGTTCACCAACTTTTTCATACCATTCATGTTATTGGAAACTGGGTTCTATTCGATGATTCACGGTGAAACATTTTTTTATATTAAAATTTGACAAAACATTCTTAACTTTGTGCTGAATTTTATAACCTACATTTTTTGAATTGAAAAAAGGAATATAAGTTGATTTAAAATTTAAAGATAAAATCAATAATGTTATCATTTTAGCAAGATCAGACATAATCTTATTAGGGAGTGGGGATTATATCGATACGAAGCACCCTGAAACGTTTTATTTGCATGACACGGGAGATCCTGAGAAGGTTAAGGAAGCTGTTAGGTAGCAATTAGGGGTTCTTGTGCAAAATTATTTGAGCTGAAATGCGTTAAGAATTTTTTAAGAATGACCAATGCATCCATATCGAAAATCTCTTCTTTTATATACGTAGGATACGATTTTGCATTCATTTAAAAAATAATTGTTTGAAACAGATAAAACATAAATTTGAAATATATTTTTGATCAAATTTGACGCAAAACTTCAAAATGGGTTTTAAAACTTGTTCATCCGCCCATTGCGAAATACTTTTTTATGGAACAGATGCAAAATTGCATCCTGTTTATAGCATAGAAAGTAATTTTCGAAATGGATGGACGGGCGATTTAAAAAAAAAATCTTAACACATTTTAACACAGATCATTTTGCACATCCCTGGTATTAATCAAATTTAAAAAATTTTAAATTAAGTTCAATTTTTTAAATCTAAAGAGAAAAATTTTAAATTCAATTTTAAGTAAAATTGGCATAAACTTTTAGATTATTCGCCCCATCGTTCGATTTTTATCGAAGAAATATTCGAGACCCGATGAAAAATGACAAAGTAGATCAATATGAATTTTTCGCTCTGACTTCTCTGGTTTTATGGGATCATGGTAAATTTAAACTCAAGAAAGACTACTAATTTTTAGATTTTGAGGATTAATGGGCCAGTCTGATGAGTGTGAGGCTATTTCCAAAAATGTCAGAAGTAAAATTATCCGGGAATTGGTATTTTACTATCGAACAATTAGAAAGATGCCAGAATATTCCTTAAGACTGGCAAATATTTTGATTTTGTTACCAGCGTTGCAAGTACTATTTTTATCGTATGCTAACTTTTAAATTGCTAAAATTTAGCGTTGCGTTAGAAGATTCCACGAAGATACTGAACTATCGCATATGTTTAACGTTTACTCCGTAAATGAGGAATTTTACGAAATTGTTAATGGAAAATTCCCGACTTTAACTTAACCTGAATTATTAAAATTTAAACAATAAATTATTTTAAAAGTATACAAAATTTGTTTATTTCGCCTGGCAAGAGAGATCAAAATTCATCAACATTTTTAGGTAGAGAAAAAAGTTGAATTCAGTGTCAATACTCGCTTTAAACCCAAAAAATTAAATAATAAATTTAAAAATAATGCTATTTTAATTTTAAGAATATCAAGAGTCGTCTAAACTTGACGAATTTTCCGATACGTTTTCCGTGTTTCGATCTTCGCTTTCAATCTCCTTAAATTATAATAAAAGATAATTAAAGTCTTTAAAAATATATTAAGCTATACAAATTAGAACACTTACCGCTCTCTCCTTAAGTTCCCTAAAATATATCGCTGATTTAACGATTACAGCCATGAACCATGAGTGGATAAAAACTGTGCATCCATACACGAAAGAACATACTGCTCCGGTAATTGTTATCACTAAAAATCAGCATAAATTCTCAAAGAATTTTAACATTATCGTGATAATTAATTCTATTATCGTGGATTCTTATTTCAAGGAATTCTCTTCAGTTCTTTCAATTGTTCAGCCCGATCAGCTGAGCAAATTAATCATCGAATTTCCTTTGTAAAGGCCTAAGATAAAATGACTAAACCGCCTTTTATAGACCCGATATTGTTGGCAACATTGGGGTGGCCTGACCAACTGTTATCTAACCCCATTCAATAAATGCTTGTGCAATAATTAGACCTACAACCATACGGCGCCAACTTAATAGTTAGAAAAAAAAGGAAATTTATTTATTATTTTCCTATTTTCTAAACAACTAAAATATTCTTAAAAATTAGCTTAAAATTACCTGTTTTAGCAGGAATACTGAGTAATTCCGATAAGTACTGGACTTTTCCAGCCAGTAAAATTTCAATTTGCTCTCGGGCATAGGCGGTTGAATCTACCGTAGCGGAAAAATAAAATATCGTCAGAAGAATGCAGAAGCTGATGGTGATAATCTGAAATTAGCAATTTTAAGTAAAATTTGGCATATGTGTCGAAGCATAGATCACTTTTTGCAGAAAATTTCTGTTAGCGCAAGTGTTTACGACAATATTTGCAATACTCGACAAATATTTAGTGCTAACTGAGAAACGCTGACGTTCTAATTACCTAAGTTGCTTGAAACACTAATACTCTTAGTTCAAGGGTAGTGACTTTTCGAATTTTAAAGAAATTTGTACTATTCTAAGCTGTTTGCCTTTACTTTACGCGTTATTTTAGTCGAATTCGTTAATCTTTTAAAATAAACAGAAATATAGGATGACCCATAATTAACTATTACAACTTTCAAGCATTGAAAGTTCGGATATTTATATAATCCAAAACAGCTAAATTCGGATTATTCGGAATTTGCATATCAAGCTTAATAATAGTGCCAAGTTTCATGAAATTTGGATACGCAATATCAGGATTACGGCACCTGAGTTCCAAAGTAAGCTGTTGCAGGTTTAACCAGTGCGAAATTCAATAATCCAACCCGACGTAAATGGTCGAGCAAAAGTAAAAAGCATATGATAAATTTAGCATACACTTCATCACAAGGATTAGTTGACCAGGTTTGTCACAATTTTGGTGGATTAGAATCATAATAACATCGTATGGATTCAGAAATCAACAATGACCAACTCTTTTAGACTGTCGGGTAGAAACCAGTCTCTTATTAGTGATAAGATGGTATAAGTGTGGTTGCTTATTTGTTTATATCAAGCTTCAAAATGATAATCCACTTTGTCATTGTGAATAGTTCATCAAATCCAAAATAGTAGGAGTTTGAAAATTTTTATATGTAGCTAATTATAGGTCACCCTGTAGTAAGTAAATTTCTTACGCTTAACACTGTAAATGGCTGCAAAAACGCCGGATGTTGGCGCATGATTCCGTAAAATAATGAAACTACGGCTACAGAATCTGAGACTAGGAATAATAGCTGCCAATTCCAGGCGACCTGAAATTTTAAGTTTGAAATTTAGGTTTGAATAAATTTGTTACTTCCTCCGATTTAGCGGCCCTAATCAGTAAATTTGATACGATAATTGCAGCATAAAATATCGCAACGCAATATGCTCCAGTCTAAAATTACTATAGTTGAAAGCTAGTAAAATTAGTAAGCAAAAATCGAATGGTAAAAATTGAATAATATAGCTTAAGATTTATTTTCTAAAAATTTAAATGGTCAAATAATTTCTGATACCTTTATATGAATATTCTTACAGCAGCATTTGTATCGAGAATGATCTTCGAAAATTTTGGCCTCTTCCAAATTATTTAAATTATTATTTGCGATCGACGTAGTTTCTTCGATATCGTCTAATGGTAATAGGACCATTATTTGAGTTTGAATAAAATAAAATAGAGAATAACGCCTGAAATATACGGTGGCGGTCAAAAGCAAGGAACCAAGTGTGAAAATTGATTGAGAGCTCGGCTCACCCACTCATAGTGATCGGATCCGGTTGGAATTTTGTACACATTTTGAGCTACATAACCCTGAGTGTATACTGGGTTTTAGCCCGATCCGAATTATTACATGGGGTTTTCAGAGTTTTTGAAAAATTTTTATCATATGCAGAAATTGGAAATTTCTTAAATTTAAAACATTGCATGTTTAGTTCCTTGCTTTTGACCGCTACTATAAATTATATTACGAATTCAAATAAATTTTCTAGAACACGCTGTTCTGGAAACGTGACTATTATCGATCTGATTCTGGACGTTTCTCAGCAAATATTGATGATGTAATAATTTCTCGCACGTACACGCTCCGGAATGTTTCGAAATCGATGGTTTCTGAAAGTTCCCGAAGCTTGAAAAGGTGTTCGTAGCCTCCGGAAACTTCTAGTTCACAACCACTTGATTGCCCGTATTCGGGACCGCATACGCGACAACCTTTTCATCTCTATCACTCTCTCATTTCTTAGTGTTCTATAATTTTCCAGAAGCGTCTTTCTATGCACGAAGAGCCAGTTTCGTGCACAATAGGAACCACCGATTCTATCGATTTTTTGCCCTGCCGTTTCCGGCAAATTTTTCTCGAACTTACCTAGAATTGCTGCATTTCTAGAGTGTTACGTTGTCATCTTTGGAGTTGAGTATAAGTTGAATAAAGTACAGTATCTGAAAGGTAAATTTTAGATTGAAACGGGAAAAAAGGTAAATGGTCAGGTTTTAGTGATCTATGAAAAACTTAACGAAAAGGGTTCAACTATTTGAAGTCGTGTGTCATTAAATGGAAAATGATGTGAGAAAGAAAGAAAAAGGAAGAGCGACTAAGGGGAAATATAGAAACGGTAAGCTCCCTGAAAGAGAGAAAGAACGAACGAAAGGGAAAGAAAGAATGAGACAATGATAAAAGATAGGCGCAGAAACGCAGAGAAGGTGGGAGAAACTCAAAGAAGCGAAGTTCCCCTTCCTTCCCCGAGGCAAGAGTCAGAAAACGGTCCTCTCCTCTCCGTAGAAAGGATTAGCAGACTCTGTACGCCGGAATACCGGAAGAGAGTTGACGGAAAAAGAAGAGAACACAAGAATTTCGAGAAAAGAAAATAGCAGTGGGAAAGGATACAGAAAAAGAATAATCTTGCGAACGAAATTGTTGAAGAAAAAGGAAGCGGGGTGAAAAATTATGAAAATGCAGGAAAAAATGTGCGAAAAATGACCGGAAACCAAGCGCGTTAGAGAAATATGCTTTTAAAAAATGAAATCAACTTTCAGGTTCTAGATCTTCGACGTCCAGTCTACAAGTGCATCATAGGTAGAAGTCTGTTTTAAGGTATTTTGCTTCCGGTTTTCTCCGGCTACTTTTTCGTTTCTTATTATTTTTCGCACTATTTCTCTGAAAGATCGATCTTCCATTCTCAAAACGGCATGAGACGAAGCCAAGAACCCGTTCACACCAACCTTGTATTTTTCTTTCTCTCTCTCTCTCTCTTTCTCTACCTTCTCTCAGATTTGCCTAATCTCTCTAAATCCTTCTCTCGTTCTCTGCCATCTCTCTTTAACTATTACTATTTTCTAACCTCTCTTACCTCATCTCATCCCTTCTTTATTCTGAGACAGATTCTTCATCAAACCGTCCTCACTTTTCAACTGGTTTTACTTGGCAGTATCTAACTTTTACTTAAATTGTATATTTAAAAAATATTATTTTAATTTAACTATTTCTCTATTTTATATATTCCTTAAGGATATGTTTGGCGTCTACCTAAACTTATACAATAAAACTCGTTTCTGAATCATTCAGCTATAACGTTAGACACATCAACTTCTTGTTTCTATGCGTTAAAAGAAACCATACAATTAACTATCCAAGGTATCCAAAGATACGCTTCTTTTGTTACTCAATTACAAACAGTATTCTTGTCTTAGGCTGGAGATCTTCACGAAGATCAGATTTATCTAAGTTTTTCCTGCATGACTAATCTTTAATTTCATTTTAATCTTAAATGTTATGTTTAATATTCGCTTTCATAGTAGGAATTTAATGAAGATCAGCATTAAAGTTAATCATTCATATAACGACATTATCGTTTTAAAGGAATATTTCGATGAAGATCGAGTTTTTATTTAATTATTGATCTTCATTTTTATTAAACTAGTCGAAATTCAGATTCCATATTTCATTGTACGGCGTCTAACCAACGCCTTCAGAATTTTGATGACGTGATTACCGTATCCTTTGGGTTCCAAATTGCATGCGTCAAAGCTCGGTGAGTCATATAATGAATATGTCAGAAAAGTTAGGTAAAAAGACAACATGAAAAGAGGAGAGTGTAAAATGACAAAGACACAGAAACTTCGAGTGTAATTGACTGACATTAGCATAAACGAAAGGGGTGACGTAAAATAACCAGCTTCTGCCAAAGTCTTTGTTATTCTATAATTATCGATTTCGTGTAAATCCTAGATTTTGAGTCCATTTTATGGTAATTTGTTTAGTTTTTAGGATTATATTTAAAAATTAACATAAAATTTATCTTTATGTTGAATGATGAAAATAATCAAATATTAATTACGTTTTCCCGAAATTTACTTAAGATAAAGCAAGGATTTAGATGAGATTAGAAGGATTAGCCAAATCGACGGCGCTTATTTTCATCGTGATTTTGTCGATTGATGATGTAATTCTGGTTGCAGCCGAAAGGGTAGCTTTTAGCCTCGCGGAAAATGAACCAAATCGATTGGCGAGGGACGTTAGGCATGGTAACGATTAGATTCGTATCTGAAAACACATCTGTTTTGATGTTTTGAAGTTTCTGAAGTTGAATTATTAGTATTTGAATTTTTCTGGAGGTAAATATTTGGAGTTTTTGATATTTACAGTTGAATATTTCAATTTTGAAGTTAAACTCCTTATCTTTGAAGCTATCTAACTGTAAGGCTAAATTGAAGCTATTGAACTTTAAATTTCAACTATAAAGTCCAAGAATACGACAAGGTTGACTTCTTGTCTCCTTAAGATTCACCTTCATCTCAACTTCAATTATATCCCAAAGAAAAATACTGAGGGTCATTTAAACTAGAAATTTCATACGTCATTTTGCAGAAAAACCCTCGAATTCGAATTCGTTCTCTTCATTTATTGAAGGCTTAAAGGACAATGTATATATTAAAGATCTACTGCAAATCTTCCATTATTTCGCCGATAGTGAAAATAAAAAGCCAAAAATACGACAGGATTCTACAAAGGTAATAAAATAGCTTAAATGAAAAGAATATTCTATATTTCGAAATTTAGATAAAAGTCCCCATGGCCCAAGACGACGCCCCATTAATGCACAGAAAAGCGTTTGAAACTTCCCTAAGTCTGGATGAAACTCCTGAAGCTGTATCTAGGACAGGTACTTTATTAATTAAGTTTAGATTTCGAAAGTTATAATTTAGGCGACATAAAACAACAAGACTACTCGTCGATCTTATTCGGGGAAAGAGGAGTTTTGACCGGAATTTTTCAAGTGTTAGATCAGCAGAAAAAGCAGAGCATGCGGGTAAAGCTATCAATATTGTAGAATTAAGTTTGAAACTCTGAAGTTATATTTTATGAGTTCTAAGTTAAATTGAAAAATTTCGAAGTTAAATTCAGAAGGTTCAATCCGACACGAAGATCCACGGCGAGTTGAATTTCCAAAAGATCTTCGACGACTTATTAGTGGGCTCCGAGAAGGGTGAATTGGGAGAAACCGGTCAAGCTCTACCTGAGGCTATTTCGGTATTAAATTATCTAACTTTATTCCGTCTTAATTTCGATCATATTTTTAGTTTTTGGGAATCTGCAATAGATTATCCTGCGGAGATATCTACAAAGCGATAGATCAATTCCGAAAGTCAGACTTTTTCAGTAATTTCCAGGTAACTCATTATAATTCAAAAACAAAATCGAAGCTCATAATCTTGTATTTCTTATTATCATATAAGGGTGATCTTCAATCAAAATTTGAAGGCATTTCCAAAAAGATATTTCAGACAGCTTTAACATTGATGCAAGACCCGAATGGTTGGGAGACATTGGGGAAACTTTTGTCGAATCCCGAACTAATCGCTCAGTTCGCCGGAGCAGGCGGTTCGGAAATGGGCGAGGTTTTCGGTTCCGCACTCGGTCAGGCGAAAAAGGAGTCGGAACAAAGTAAAACCACTTTTTGCGATACATTCAGAATTAATGAGCTCTATTCAATGCCGCGTTTTAGAATGGGCGGAGCTTATTCTTTCTTTCTCTTTTTCCTTCTACCAGTTTGAAAAAAGAAATAAAGGAGAGAGAGAGAGAGAGACTCGCCCATAAAGCTATGCGATATTGAATAGATTCTTGCTCTTTGTAGAGAATAATAATTTTGATTTTAGATAAGGATCGAAACAAGGGATTAGTGCCCGAGGATGGTGATTTTGGAACTGATTTTTCTGAACCTAAAAAGGGACCGAAGAAAGATGAAAAGCCTGAGATCGACTTTTCCATCGATGCGAAAGGAGCGAGACAAACCAAGGGCGGCTCGGAAGATTATTATAGTGAAGTACAGTTTTTTAACACAAATTTGAACTTTATTTTATATTAGAATGACAACATGAATTCTTCGCGATCCTTTTTCGGTAATTCCTTCAAAAATAGTGATTGCGAAGAATCCAAATTCCCATTAGAAGTACATTTTTAAATTAGAATTACATTTCTTTCTGAGAGTAATCTATTTTTAAATTTAATTTTTATGTCGCCAAAGCCCCATCGTCTGGAGAGGATACTGATTTGGTTGATTATGAAGTCCGCGTCGATGAAAAAATGCCCGAAGTTACGGCAGCTTCGACGTCAACGACTTTAGAATCGAAGGCGACGACGACGACTCCAATTCCAAACACGCCATCTGAATCACTAGTCATCAATCCGAATACGATGATTATTGATAAGAAAGAGAAAGAACGTATGATTTTTTCCAAATTTAAAGCTAATTTTAAGTAAATGTTTTAGGCGAACTTCCACCAATCTCATTTTCGATTGATAAAGACCAAGACTTCGAGGATATCATAGAAGGGGAATCAGTTTCTGCGAATGTCGATTCGCTGCCACCGTCAACGAAAATTGAGGTTAGCAGTTAAAAATGGAGTTCAAGATAAACCTAAGCATCAGTTAACCGTTAACATTATGCATGAATTAACAATCGAATTTAAGTATCCCAGAGAAAAGTTCACCTGGTGGCAAAACTAGGGGAAAGTTGGGGAAAAACAAAACCTTCCTCCCCGTTTCCCCCCAGCCGAGGGAACTTTTCTCTGAGTTCAATTGTGAGGATCAACTTTAGAGTTCCGTAGATTCCTCAGGATCATCAATAGCTAAAACCGATGAAACTGTCATTCGGCATCATAAAGTTGCCGGAAGATTCGGACAAAGAGCTACAACGTTAACATTTCTATTTCCGAAAAGAAGAGCGTTAACTACGGTATTTTAGAATAAAAATAACTATATTAATGATAATAATTACAGACGCCTAAACCCGAGATTATTAGAAGGCCCCCTTCAACTATACCATCGATTAATATGAATTCGTTACCTAGACAGGTATATATATATATATTAATTGTATCTTTATACTTAGCACTAATGTTAAAACGCTAAAGAGGCATTAGAATTAACATATTGAACCCTGAGTAAAAGTTAACGTTTCGTTAAAAGAAATTATGAATATACTATTAGGCTAATCTAGGTTAATAAAAAATGAATGTGATTACAGGAGCCCGTATCAACGACAACAATGCTAATTCTGTCGTCGACAACGCATGAATTCACCACGACGACGACGACGACGACGACAAAGGAAATGACGACGTCGCGACCACGAAGACTGAATTCCAGAAGATCGACGCCAAGAAATCGACCAACAACGACAATGAGAAACTTCAGAAAGGATAGTGATTATTACGCTATGTATTACGATAACAACTAATTTTTAAAATACGCCTATTTTCAGTTGAAAAGGGCGTATTTTGTAGATTATGGTTAGCAAAATACACCATTTCTAATTTCAGAGGGTGTATTTAAAATTTGCATTCGAAACTCATATCTGGCTGGGGAATTTTCTGAATTTTCTAAAGATAGAAAATCTTCTCGCATGCGAAATACGGTTACAAATGCTTTGAAACACTTAATCACTCATGCTCTTAAAATATTTGTAAATTGCCATTATTATGTCTGTATAAACTGATGCTTTATTTCATATTGCTAAAGTAAATAAATCATATTGATGCATAATCATGAGAATTTTGTCAGATAGATCACCCAGAATTGCCTATTATATTAAGTCAAATAACAACAAATTAACAACAGCAACCCGTTATCGAACTTAAGCGGAATATTTACAGATAACTTCTTAAGATAATAATTTCAATAGTTCTATTATACGGATTCTATGCATGATACCATAGCATCTATCCTTTCGTTGATGTTCGACAAAATCAAACTATTATAGCTCGTCATGTTTGAGACCGGTATATTCTAAGATTTGATTTATTTTAAAATATGAAAATTAAGGTAGTAAATAATATAGTAAGAGAAAATCGAGTGAAATTTAAAAAATTGAGCATCTATAGTTTCACTAATTTTTATTATTTTTTAATTATAAATTTGAATTAAAATAACCTCATTTTCTCCCTCCGTAACTCTTCGGCAAAAACTTGAAATTAAATGCTCGTTCTTTGTATTATGCATAACTTGAATATCATATTGTAGGTAGGACTGATAATAGTCATCGATAACTTGTTGAGCTTCTCCAGCTTCATTTGAATTACAAAGTCTTTCGATTACTGCGTTCTAAAAATTTGTTTAAAATTAAGAATTTCTTGAAAAAATGCTCATTTTAAAAAAAGAGGGGAAAGCAGGATTTTTAGAGTAACTTGACATTAGAATATACTTTTAAATTATTCAAAAATAATAAATATATTAAGTTACATGGCACCGCTGATGACAAGCAATAATGTGGCAGTTTTGGTTCTGTTGGATATATTCTGAGGCGGCTTCCCGTGATAACCGTAAAGATGCCAGATGGGCATTCTCATAGGAATTCAATCGAGCTTCGATGCTATTGCACACATCGATACACCCATCAGAAACGATATGGGCGGTTTTGCTGAATTAAAAAAAAAGATATACAAAATTTCTAAATGATATATAAAGTTTAATTTTAAGGCTACAGTAATTTTAATGAACTTTAAGAATAATCTAGACTGTTATTGTGGCAATTTGGAAAAGAGTTGCATCATTACACGCGAAATGGTATAGGGTTTGCTAGGGAAAAGACTCTCTTCCCCATACTATTTCATATGCAACGATGAAACTATTGCGATTACTCCCACAGGCTGCCGTTATTGTAATGTTTCATATTTTAAGCTTCAAGTTGGCATTTAAGTAAGGGTTATAGCATTTCTTTAGATTAAAAAAAAATTATGTCGAAAAAGACATATTGTCCAAATATTGGAATTTTACTGTAAATGCTCATACTATACATTTGAATTGAATTTAAGATTACTGTCATTCATCATAAAAGTCAAAATTAGTTTATATTCTCTATATTTTTCATAATTTATAGTGAAATTTAAATTAAAAAACCTCAAACACCCAATATTATCCCGAAAATCCGTCAATTTTCGCATACAAATGTGATAATCGGCCGACCAAGGCATTCTGGAATCACTAAATTCGATAATTTTTGAAAAATAAATCAAATTTTACTTTTTCATGAGACATTCCCGATCGTAGCACTCGAACTTTTGCTCTGTCGAGGAGCAAAATAGGTTTAGACTGGATTTGTTGCTAATAACAATATTTTCCAGTGGAATATCGAAATAGTTACTATCATATAGCTTCCCGAAGTGCATCTGAATTTGAGTTCAACTAAATCAAAGCTGATCTTCACTAAATAATGATAAAAATAAACATTTCTTGGATTTAAATCAGGCGATCTTTATTAAAATAATGATAAGATAATCGAAATAAAAGTTATGTTTTATTGATAAGGTTGATCTTCGCTTAGATCTGAATTATATTTGAACTTGGAGCCTATTTTTTAAACATAACACACAGAAACGTCTATGTTCTTTGTTGCAAATTCGTGTTCCGTGCAATTTGGCAAGGAAACAATAAACGGTTCAAATTTATCGATAAAAATCGCTTTTCAATTGGCTGCATTCTTTGAGGAATGCTCGAAAATGCCATAAAATACCTTTTTATTTAACGCCTTTTGTTATGAAACTCGCAATAAATATCTCGAAGAATGCCCATAAATTTAAATAGTTCAGACTAGAATCAAGTTGTTGAATTTCAAAATTTTAAATGTACCTGAAATTCGGCTTTCCATTGGGCCTCACATATAGCTTTACATGGTGGTGTAGGTTTTAAATCTAGCTCTTCTAAATTAAAATCTAAAGATCATTCACTTTTAAGCTAAGTTTATACCTGAATGATCATCATTCAATGCCATCATTCCATGACGGTGATATCGCGCGTCAATTATTGGAGAAAAAATCGCTGAAAGAAGTGACGTTGTTTGACTGTTTAATTACTTAATTGATTGATTTATGACATTGAATATTCATAAAATGCGTAATTAATTTCGAAACATTTCAAAAAGTCTCATTTTTGAACCATTTGGAATTTTCCCTTAATTTTGTATGTGAGGTCACAATAAAATGAATTTCAAATAATTGTATTTCAAAGAAATTCCTCACTTACCTAATAGAGCGACACTGTAGAGTTCAAAATATTGTAGCATTCTGAAAATGGATGCTTTAGTATCGAATTAAAAATTAGATTTAGGGTCGTTAGTAAATGGTGTGGTTAGTAGGCAAACCGAAAAAATTATACGAAAAAATAATAGAGCCAATAAGCAAAAATAGAATCAAGATATTAGCTTGCAAATTTTTCTTAATACGTTTATTAATGACCAATTTGTTTGAGAATAAATCAATTTTGCAAAATTATGAAATATAAAGAGTAGGATATGAAAACAACAGGAAGCAAGTGTATGAAATTGAATGTTGAATGACTGATAATATGAAAATGGGATGAAATTTCGAAATCTCTTCGAAAATTTGCAAAATACGAAATTTTTGGTCAAAAGATGCACGCCCCTAACGCCTCGCTTATCACACTTCTAACACGCTTAAAGAGATGTCAATTTTTAAAGACCAAAATTATGAGTCAATTTGGGAGATTAATTTATTTTCTAAAGATTATTAGTTAAATACTATTTAAAACCATAGTAGGATTAATCCAATTGGAGATAATTCTTCTGTAATTAATTTATCCTAAGATTATTATTCAAAGTATTGCATAATTAAATTTTATGAAGTTAATTAATTAGCAGGCAAAAATAATTGCAACTCTCGGCCAGAAAATGTGCAGAAAAGAAATGTTGAATGGCCTTCTGCAAATGAGTTTGCATCTGTAGTACTAATTCTAAACAAATTGTGCTTAGACCGCGGATAATATAGACTACGAAAGCACTAAATTTAAATTTTTAAAGTGAAAATAGGCTTTTGTAGGAGACAATTTGTTGTTTATTTCTGATCATGGAAAAGGAATTTTAAACCTACACAAATGATTATCAATTAATAGGGTCTACTAGTGGCAAATATTATCGTATATGATTCACAAAGAAATTCGAACGCAAATATGAACAGTGCAAAATATAAATTGAAAATTGCAACACCTTCTTTAAACTCATGCAAATTATGTGAACGTCTGAACGTCAAAATCAGGAAATCTGGCGAAAATTTAATTCGATTAATTTAAGCGTGAATGATATCATGGTATTAAAATATTCTTGGTAATTTAAAACCAGCTCCTCAAGCCTAAAATTTAGAAAAAAAATTCTTGACCTATCTCCAATTTTGCAATTCGATATGAGTGCCCTAGAAAGGGAACCCTTTTCACAGAGATTTTTTTCTTCAAAAGATCTTTTAAACGGGTCAAATAAATTCAAATTCCGACTAATTTCGATCCCCTGAATTAATTCAAATGAGAATATCAAGAATGAACAGACGAAGTTAATTCTTAGAAATTAAAGAAGTGAAATAAATTCTATTAAGAAAGCTGATAGAAAATTTTATGGTGAAATTTGAAAGTAATAATTGATTTAGTGATCAATTCTCTGCTGGTACTCAGGAGCGTTTATTTTCTTTTTCTCCGAATCTCGAATATCAGGTCCGGTAGCGGCCCATATTTTGTCCTTACGTCCGAATGTAAGCAGTCATATCTGTGCTCGGTCCGATTTTATGAGTCCATAGTCCAGTTTTAGGGCGAAGAGCGCAAACTCTACCTGGAAATCGACAAAAATTTCTCGATTAACGCTTAAAATTACATGATTTTCGAAAAAAAATTGAAATACTCACATTTTAGGCTAGTGTTAGGCTGAACGATACGACATCAGCGAACAATCGGAAATTGCGGAAAAAATTACCCAGAATTTTTTGACCAGATTAGTACTCTTGTAGAACTACGTAGACACTATCGATGTACTCAATATTATCCAAATCGTATTTGTGGGTTTCGAAAAATTTGATGAAGAAAAAAATGTTCAAGTAATTCCTCGTTATGTAAAGCTGTGCGGCGTGGCCCCGACGAAGAACCAGTAATTGGAGACAATTGACCAGTTTTTTGTTTTTCTTTTATTGATTAGAAGAATGTTGACGTCCAAAATTGCGCCATTCATCTCGTTTCTCTTCTACGCAACTCACTATTTCGCTCCTCTAAATTCGATTTCTAATTGTTGTATGAATATCCGACTATCTCTCCAATTAGTGATTCCAAATGATAACATTCTTATAGAGTGGGTTAAGAAGTACCTGTATGCTAATTCAGAAGATTTCGAGGACGGGTTTTCGAAACTTAAAATTCAAAGATTGTTGTTCGGACGATTTCATTCGCCCTCCTTGTGCAGACGGTCGGTCAGGGCTGGACGGAGTTCCGTTTCCGTTTTCTCAAGTACCTTCAAAATTGAAACTCCGTTTCCGGGTCTTCAAAATTTGCATTTCCGTTCACCCCTGCAGGCGATAAAGCGATTTCTATTTTTATGGGCTTATTTATCTCCTCTTTTATTTTTCTACGTTTTGTACATTTGATAATTCGCAAACTTAGCATAATTGGGCTAATTGTCTCCATTCCTTGTCTATTTTTGACGACTATTTTCCTCTGGACTACACTTTCGATCAATACTTTGTTTATGTCGTCACTTGCGAAACTTATTTACAATCTGCACGTTTTGAATTTCTATTTTCACTTTCGTAAAAACTATCGATTTTCTTAAGTTTATGCTAATTCCAGGGTTTCAGAATGTTGAGCCGCGCCTTGGGGAGTTTGGCCCGTCAGAGAGACGTTCAGAAACTTCTCACAAATGTAAATTTTGTCTTCGAATTTGATTATTTTATTTTATTTTTTGACTTCTTGGAAATTTTCCCAAATTTTATATAAAGAATAAAACTATACAGGAATAATAAATGGTAATGGACTTGCCTGAATATTTAATTCTTATATTTTAAAAATTTTCAGGCTGTCCGCCTCTCTTCCTCTGGAAATTCTTCGATTGCCCACACGCTGCGAGTTCAGGAGAAAATCGAGAGAACCCGAGAAAAAGCGCTGCTTGGTGGCGGCCAGAAGAGAATTGACGCGCAGCATCATAAGGTTTGTTTTTGTTTTTTAAAATTATTTTTTACATTTTTTATAGACAAATTATGAGAAAACATTAAACATATTTTCTAGAAATAAACATAATATTTTCAGGGAAAGCTGACGGCGAGAGAACGCATCCAGCTACTTCTCGATGAGGGCTCGTTCCGCGAATACGACATGTTCATGGAGCACACCTGCACCGAGTTCGGCATGGAGAAAGAGAAAGTCATTTTTTAAAACTTTTATTAATGTAAATTTGAAGGCGCAGTTTACTGCATTTTTGTTTTTAAAATAGAGATTTCTATGATTTTTAGAGAAACAATATTATTTATAATTTTAAAAAGTGAGAAACTAAGTTTAGTGGCTTTTTTCTATTCCTAAAAGTCGAAACTTTGATTTCCACGAAAAAATTCGAGTCTGTCATTACAAATTTCAGATTACCCAAATTTTCAAGAAAGATATAACTTTTTCTCTTGAATTTCTTGTAATTTTTACAGTACCCCGGTGACAGCGTTGTGACGGGTCGAGGCACTATCAACGGAAGAATAGTTTTCGTCTTCTCACAAGATTTCACTGTTTTCGGCGGCTCTCTTTCGATGGTTCACGCCAAGAAAATCTGCAAGATTATGAAGGTATTTTTTCTCTTTTAAAAGTATTTTAACATTAAAAGAAAGTTTACTCTAGCTTTTCTTTGCACAACTTCTGCTATTTTTTAATTTAATTTATGCAAACTTGTAGGCTGCAATGTCGGTCGGCGCTCCGGTTATCGGTCTGAATGATTCCGGAGGTGCGCGAATTCAGGAAGGTGTCGAGTCGTTGGCCGGATATGCGGATATTTTCCAGGTTTTCTTAAAACTTCTTTTTTTTCAACTTTTTAAAATTTGATCTTCAGCTGAACGTGGACGCGTCCGGTGTGATCCCCCAGATTTCTCTGATCATGGGTCCCTGTGCCGGTGGAGCAGTTTATTCTCCCGCCCTGACCGATTTCACTTTCATGGTAGGGATTTAGCTAAATCCTCATGAACGTATGGAACCCATTTCTTCATATTTTCGTTTTAATTCAAGACATACGAGAGGCTCCCCTTAAACGCCTTTATTAGTGATTTTCCAGGTCCGTGACACGTCCTATCTCTTCATCACCGGGCCAGACGTCGTCAAGGCCGTCACGAACGAAGACGTCACTGCCGAAGAGTTGGGTGGAGCGAAAGTGCACACCACTCAATCGGGTAAAATTCTTGAAAAATTAATAAAATGTACACTTCTAAATTTGTAATTGTGTGAAACTGACTTTTATTATTTTAAAAAGAATTAAAAATTTCACCCCCTCTCATATTTTTAAATTTTTTAAGTGCGTCCTTTTATGAAGTTTGAAAATTAGAAAGATGTGACCTTAAAAATTCAGGCGTAGCGCACGGCGCATTCGACAACGACGTGGAGGCGCTGATGAACATTCGCTGGCTGTTCGACTACCTGCCTCTGTCCAACGAGGACGACGCTCCCATCATCCATGCTGACGATCCCTGGTAATGCTCATAAATTTTTTTTGTGTAATTTTTCACTTCTATAAGTCTACCTTTCGAGATTCAAAATTTGAATTTAATGGTGCAATTTTTATCTGAACGAGTAACAGCACAATCCAAACTTCATTTTTGAAAACCTTAAAAATAGAGTCAATGATTTATTATCTTTATCTTTTTATTTTTAAATTTATATTTACAAGTTTTAGGGACCGCGAAGTGCCCGCACTGGATACCGTAATTCCTCTGGAAAGCACGGCCGCCTACAACATGAAGGACGTGATTCTGAGTCTGGTGGACGAAGGCGATTTCTTCGAGATCATGCCCGATTTCGCTAAGGTATAATTTTTATTCTTATTCAAAATTTTATTTCTAAATTGATATATCTGTATACTTCCAGAACATCGTTATTGGCTTTGGACGCATGAACGGCCGCACGGTTGGTATGGTGGGCAACAACCCGAAATTTGCCGCAGGTCTCAAGTTCAAAATTCAGTCAAATTTTATTTTAAAAATTTTAATTTAGGCTGTTTGGATATCAATTCTTCGGTGAAAGGAGCTAGGTTCGTGAGGTTCTGTGACTGCTTCAACATTCCGATCATCTCGTTCGTGGACGTGCCCGGATTTTTGCCGGGTATGCTAATTTCTAAGGCTCATAGAAAAAGACACCGGGACACCAGTTAGAAAAAGACACCACCCTTTCTAAGAAATAGTATGAGAAAGCAAGAGACGAAAAGAAAAAAAAGTGGTGTCTTTTTCTAGGAACCATTTCTAAACTTATTTTGATCTTTACTTTTTTTTTTTTTAAATTTTACTCTTCATATTTCTCAGGAACCGCCCAGGAATACGGTGGCATCATTCGTCACGGCGCCAAATTGCTCTATGCTTTCGCCGAAGCGAAAGTTCCCAAGATTACTGTGATCACGAGAAAGGTGACATTTAGAAAGAAGAAAATCGAAATCAAATAAATACAAAAGTTACAAATTAAATCAATATTTGCAGGCTTTCGGAGGCGCCTACGACGTGATGTCGTCGAAGCATCTGAACGGAGACATTAATTATTCCTGGCCGACTGCCGAGGTCGCTGTGATGGGGGCGAAAGGAGCCGTTTCCGTTCTCTTTAGAGGCGACAAGGACAACCACGCAAAACACGAGGAGGAATACACGGAATTGTTCAGCAATCCGTTCCCGGCTGCGGTTAGAGGTAAGTTACTTCGATTGACAATCCTGTCAAAATGTCAAATCGTCAGACTGTCGATGATTATGCTATTTCAGGCTACATCGATGACATCATTCAGCCATCGCAGACCAGAAAGCGCATTTGCGAGGACCTGAATATGTTGGAGAGCAAAAAGCGCGTCCACATCAATAAGCACCACAGTAACCTACCGCTTTAGGGTACGGTAGTCATGCTAATTTTTAATTTCCCCTCCTTTTTATCTCGATTTAGTTGTTAGTTGATTTTTCGAAATTCTAAAAATTCTTCTTTTTCTAATCTTAGTTTTAGTTATTTTTGCAATTATGAGAGAACATTCTCTGAGCATATATAACTTTGAAAAGAATCGGGAATTTCAAATTTTAGAGTAGTTCTAGAAGAAAAATGCATCCATGAAGGGAAAGTTGTGAATAGGGTTTTAGAGTTCTCTCCATCGTTAAGACTGGTGTTATCTTTTTACAATGAGCTAAGAAACATAATTTCTGAATATAAAGTTTTATTAAAATTATTAGATTTATTATTATTATTAAGTTATGAGATTCATAAAAGTTGCTGTAGAAACTACAGTACTCCGAAGAATTTAGCTACAGATGTTAAAATCGCTTTTTGTACCGGCGGAATTACATTTTCTACATCTTCAACTGAGGGTATATCGATTTTTGGGAGGTCTTCTAATTTCGGCAAATTTATCGTTGCCATCTGTGGGAATGGGGTGGGTGCGCCCTAAAATAAAATTGCAGTAATCCAAAAGTTAGCATAATTAAAAAATATCTTGAAAATAGTTGCATATGAGAAACAGTACGAGTAAAGATACTTTTCCACTATCAAACTCTTTACTAGTTCTTATGTTAGAATTGAACTATTTTCAGATTCAATTCAAATAAAAATCTTCTTTAAATTGCTAAAGTTCAGATAATATTTAAAAATACCTGATAATTCTGATTATAATATTGCGCGTATTGTGCATATTGTTGTTGTTGTTGATTTGGCTGTGAATTGGGTGGCAATTGAGCGTAGTTTTGAGGTACAGCCACCTGCTGCTGATTGTAGGGATACGGAGCTTGGACTTGGGGTTGCAATTGGGCCGGAATTTGAGCCGAAACTTGGGTCTGAACTTGTGCCGGTGCAACTGCGATAGACTGGGCTGGTTGAGTATAGATCGGAGCACCATAAGCTTGAGGTTGGACTTGAGTTTGAATTTGAGGTTGAACTTGGGGTTGAACTGGGGAGAATACTAAATTACGAGGCTTAAATATTTTTTTTTAATTTTAAGAGCAATTAATCAAATTTGTACGATAATAATAACCTAATAAGATAGTGTCTTTAAAAATGAGGCAATTGTATTTGATATCTATCGTACTACTTTTAAAAGTCGTCTTTTTTAGGTTAACAATTTTTACTTGTCATAGGAGCCATGGTTACTGGAGGTAGTGTGGGGAATAAAGTCTGAGCCGGAGTGAAAATGCCCATAAATGGAGAGGGAGTGGCTTGGGGCTGAATTTGGAGTTTTTTTTTTCTTTTTTTAATTAGGAATTTCGTTATACCTGAGCTAGAGGATGCTGGAATTGATAGAGAGAAAATGGCGATGGCAATCCGACTTAATTAGAATATTTTCAATTCAAGCTTAATTTTAAACTTACTCTGTCCAGTTTGAGATTGAGGCAAAGCCTGACTTTGTATGCCATACCCGGATTGATAATACTGTCCATATGGGCTTGGATTTGGGGCTTGTTGAATCTGAGTTCCCAGATTTTCAAAAGAAAGACTGATCTTCACACACCTGAGGATAACCTTGAACAGTCGTTACGCCTTGAGCTATTGGGTTATGACTAGGCAATGGTTGAATATTCGAAGTCTGAGGCTGGGGGTAATTAATTTGAGTCTAATTAATGCTTGATTAGGGTAGCTATCTAATTTGAATAATTACCGGTTGAGATACAACTGTATTCGCAGTACTTGAATATGGCTGGGATTGAATAGAATTTGAGGCTGCTGGAGTAGGGCTCGGATTTATGCTGGGTTGAACTAAAATAATGACATTCTAGTTTTAAAATATTTAGAAAACCTTGTCTAGGAGCGGTTTTACTGATTTGTTGAGATTCGTCGGCTCTGCCAATAGGATAATGCACAATGGCATTATCTTGGCTGGATGGTTCAGTGGTAGTTGTTTTGGACCCTCCCTGCACCAAGTTTAACTCTGCTAAAAGTAAAATTTTTACAAAAAGCCTCTTTTAATTTAACCCTCGGGAAATACAGACTCGTCGTCTTGACATTGCATTCTTTTGATAGTCACGGAATAATAAATTCTAAAAAAAAAAGATTAAAGTAGCTGAGTTTTAGGGAAAAAAGTTCTTACGTTCCATTATCATAAAAACTCTTCTGCAAATTGGAGATATAATCGAATCCGAGTAATTTATCAGCCTCCATATATTCTCCGCCCACAACTAATTGGCCCTTAATTAGCGCAATTGTACTAATTAAATTAGTAATATCCAGTTTTCAATATTTAATTACTCTAGTTAATTACCTGTTTAACCGTAGCGACACCTCTATCCTCAGATACTTCCAACATATGATAAGAGCAGCATCTAACCTAATCTTTATATTTTACATAGAATTTTTAAGAATAGGTACTTTTAGAGGTGAAGATTGGGGGTCCTCTTGTGGAGCGAGACCTCCCACCCATTCGTCAGGTCGGCAACTATCCGTATATCTTTCGGAGCAGATCTAAAGATTGAAAAAATTAAAGGATTTTATATATCTTTTTCTTAAATATGTGATTTCATGCATTTCTTTTTATAAGAAAAAATAAAAGGAAGTTTTTATAAATGAAAATTTTAAAAATAAAATTTAGGGGAAAAAACTTCAAATACCGAAGTCTTAGGTTGATATTGTGGATCTTTGGATGGATTTTTCGTGACTTGATCAGATCTCCTCAGATATCCATCCTCCTTTTCGTTAATCCGATAAAATTGCACTGAATCAGCAGCCCGCGTACCGTTTGCGTTCCAGCCGAAACATTTTGGTCGCGCGCAGCCTAAGACGGGGTGGCCTGAGCGTAACACCTAAATTTGAGTACTTTATTAGTACTTTTTGCTAACTTTTGAAAATGTATTGATGAAACATAAGCTGATCTTCACTAGATTTGTTAAATTTATTTTAATTTATGCTAATTTGTACAAATTTTGGCAAAGTCTTTTATTTTATCCAAAAAAAAATCGAACCTGAAACGTGAACGGTATTGCCGATTGCCCGCAATAGCTCGACAGAGCCACGTGGAATAACGATAATGGAACTAGAATTAGAGTATAGCTTAGATTTAGCCTCAGAATCATTATGTCCTTGATTTATCTCTGATTAATCCGGCTTTAGGTATCTGAAAAGTCAACTTAGACTCTCATTCAAATTGGCCAAGAAAACAGCTTCAAGTACGATGTATGATCTGTTTGAGAGAAAGTCTATAAGGTCGAAATAAATGGATTTAAAGAGATTTATGAAATCCCTTAATTTATAACAATAGATTTTGGTATCTGAAAGATAAAATCTATCTTCGAAATTTCATTCATTTCTTTCCTTTAGTTATTTTAAGAATCGGATATTACGTGGTTGGAGACCATTAGTGATGAGAAAATCTGATAATATGCAAAAATGAAGTAGCGATTTTCTTAGTCTCTCAAAGATTAGGAGATATAAGATTGGGATACATAATATCTCCTAAACAAATTTGATGATGAGAAAAAAAACATACGCTCTTTTTATGAAGGTTTTTTTAATCATATTATAATTATAGCTTACGTATAGAAGATTTAGATGTAATTAAATTTAAGGAAAATATGATATGAAAATGATAAAATGAATTTCATAATCGTTTTTCCATATTCGGTGATAAATGAAAGTGAATCTATAAGAAAAATCGAAAATGAAGAAAGTGAAGTGATTTGCAATGGATATGTTCGGAAAGTGAAATCCTTTCGATATCTCTGGATTTCAAGAGGGGGCATTGGAATGTCGAATGTCTTGCTGATGCCGAAATAAGGTCACACAATTATCCGTCTTTATCCCATCTTTAGTTCCCTATATCCTCTTTATCTCTATCGTTCTCACTTTCCTTTTTCCCACACCCTCCTTTCAAGCTTACATTTAGCCCTATCACTTCGAAGAGAAACTGGATTTTTGTACTATTAATATTTAGAAGACAGAATAGTTAAATATTTATAATATAACGATTAGTATTTATTAACATATACATATTCACACATATAAGCTCGCAAAAGTTTGACTTTTGGAATGGAAACTGAAATGACTTAATGATACTCTTTTAATAGACATTCTAAATAAATTATTATATCATTAAGCCAAAAATAACAATAACTTCAACAAATAAATAGGCAAATAAGCGTATATTGCAAAATTCATCAGACATAACTGATTTAAATTAGAGTCTAGTTTAAAGTGTTGTACTTTTCATTCATGAGAGAAAGTGAGGGGTAACAAGTTTCGCCATACTTAACAATAACTCGATACCGACGGGGAGAGGTACCTAAAAATTAAAGATAAATTTAAATATGATTTTAACTTGGAATAAATATTCAACCTACCAGTTCATTAAGGCTAGATTCACTGATGAAATCACTAACGGCCCTTCGCATACGTGTGAAAACCTATTAAATTAAAACTATAATTTGAAAACTTTAATAAGTTTAAACCTCAGCAAATTTGTACTGTATAATGACTTCCTTCATATTGCTATGGCATGATGCCAGCATATCATTCACAATTAGCCTTCCGTTACTCGTTAATGGAGCATAAATGCCTTTTCTTTGAGTGATAAAGATACTCTCGATCCTTTGCTGACGGAAACGACCCTGAAAATTAAAGTATTTAAAAGAGCTATTTTTAAATAGGAGATTTAGATCCTATATTGTATTTAATGATATTAAAAGATCAAGTTACCTTGTGAATAACAATAACACACTGTCCAATCCGTAATTCATCAGCGTAGACGGGCTTTGTCGGGGTGAAATCGATATATTCTTCGTAATAATCTTAAAATCGTTATTCATTATTACTATTTAAATTTGATCTTTAAATAAATACCTCCACACTCATTCATGTACATTAAATGTTTGTCGGTTAGCCTTAGCGCCTTGCCAAATTCGGTGATAATCGTGATGAAGCTCGCATTGACTTCTGGCTCTTTGTGAAGCCACATCAAGATGGGGGTGAAATAGATCTGAAGTAAAATATATATTTTAAAAAAATTAAAGATAAATATTGGATCATCAAATAAGATCTCTAAATTTTAAAATTCGAACCCTCTAA
The DNA here is from genome assembly GCA_002287525.1 of Diploscapter pachys. NCBI lineage: Eukaryota > Metazoa > Nematoda > Chromadorea > Rhabditida > Rhabditidae > Diploscapter > Diploscapter pachys. Next base: position 46,865 of record LIAE01007551.1, read on the forward strand.
CTTCAATGCCATGTTCACTCTTCTGATAATATATAGCATCGGGAAAACGGTATGGAATTTTTGTTTTTAATTCCAAGAACTTGTCGGATGACGCAACATAATAAGTAATAACATATAATTCAAAGAATTACATGAGTCTCATTGGCCGTCAATATGAAGTCGCCGACTTCAATCTCGTCCATTCTCTTCTTGCCGTTCGGGGTCGTCAGCCAAGTGTCCGATGAGAAGCACGTATTTCCTAACCCGCCTCCGGGTGGGGCTGAAAATATGATTTGGAATTTAGGGATTTAATGCTCCTTCAATTTTTTTTAAAGATTAATATTGATGAAGATCAGCTTTTTCATTTATAATCTTTTTTAAATTGAATAAATCTCCATACCGATCGGTGGTGCTACGGCCGGTGGAGGTGGAACTGCGGCAGCGAATTGATTGGCGATCGCAAAACTGTTGGCCTGAGCAAACTGTGCCGCCGCGAACTGGTTTGCTGCTGCCTTAAGCAAGAAAATTAGAATTCGTAATCACTCAATTTAATGTTTTATGCCTGAGCAGCCGCATTTCCTTGACCCTGACCCTGTCCTTGGCCCTGGCCTTGTCCCTGGCCTTGACCTTGTCCTTGGCCTAAAATAATATTTTAATTGGAATTATTTGTTCGAAGGTTTAGATTGGGTAGGAATTATTTTAGAAACTCGAACTTCAACATTTCATCCACAGTAAAACATCTAATTGAAACCCATGGGCTTCTATTTTCAGAGGTTCAATTTTCGGAAAAATCGAGCGAATACTATTATTGATTGAAGAGAATGTCGATATTCAAAAATTGTGCTATTCGTCTTGTTTCTCTTCTACACGACTCACTCTATTTCGCTTGTCCGAATTCGATTCCTAATTGCTATTGCATGAATATCGACTTTCTCTCCAATCAACAATACAATAGGCCTTCATAATTTTTGATTTTTTAATCATACCTTGACCTTGACCTTGGCCTTGGCCTTGACCTTGGCCTTGACCTTGACCTTGACCTTGACCCTGACCTTGTCCTTGTCCGCTTCCTTGGCCTAAAATAATTCGATTAATTAAAAAAGTCAAAAATAAAATTGGAGTACCACCAGCCTGAGCAGCTGCGGCTGCCGCGGCCTCTTGTTGAGCGTGAAGTGCAGCAGTAGCAGCAGCCAATTGCTCGTCTGTAGGTGGGAAGTCCGAAGCAGGAGGAGGCTAATTAAATCGATAATTAAGGCAATTATTAATTAAATGGATATAGTCGAGTAATTAAATGAGGATAATTGGAATAATTAACTCACCAGATAAGACGACTGATAAGCCAGGACGTTATACATTCCAGCATCAATTTTGCATGTCCTATCACTGAATCGTCCAGTCTGCCAAATAAAATCTGCCGGCGTTAAGATAGATTCGAATGTAGTGTTAAATCGCCTTTGGATTTTACGCAATATCGCCTGAAGTAAAAAATAAGTAAGCTTATTTAGAATGTTTTATTACAGTAGCTATAAATTGAGTCTGATGCCGATTAAAGCCCTCCTTTTGTTTCTCAACATCGATAGTTTTGAACATATCATATTGCATATTCCGGTCGCAACATATAACGCCTAAATTTCAAATTATTATTAAAGGTATTTAAATTAATATACCATCTAATTTCTCCAAGTCCGGAGGGCAATTCATAGGTTTAGCCTCTCCAAGATCAACTTCCACTGGCCAATGTAAAGGATACTGTAATTACAGTTCTTATTTTAACCGTAACTTTCGTAAATCGCGCACCGTAATATTCGAGTTGGTCGTATAAGCAAAGATGTAATACTTATCCACTCGGAATTTACAGATTGAATCATTAGCATAGTTGACATTAAAGATAAAGTCATCATAAGAGACGAAAACCTCCATAGAGTGTTGAAATAGCTCCTCGGCGTCCCATTGGAGCCTCTTAATTAGCATAATTGAAACTTATTGTTAGTTATCCTAGTTAACTTTCAATTACCCTAGAAAATTGTCGCATATTGTACTGATGGAAGTTGGGCAATCTAATTATCTGTTGATACGCCCGAAGAAGCGAGTTGAATAACTGGACATTGCAACAATACGAGCCTAAACAGGGCAAGTAGTGATTTAATTAGGATAATTAGCTATTTAATTACCTCTATGATCTTGATCGCAATGAGAATTCACGGGGAACCCAGCTCTAGGGCCTTCAGCTTCGATAGACAATGGGGTATGGAAGTCCTTCATTTCAGGTAGGGTGATTTCTGTTGAACCCAAATTCTCTCTCTCAGCGAAATTAAAGAAGTAATTCTCAGCCTCTTGATAGTCAACGTCGTACTTAATTAGAGCTACTATTTAATTAGTCTAACCACTTAATTACCTGTCTAGGCGTTGCGTAGATCAAAATGTAGAACTCCTTGTAGAACTGATGACAAATAGCGTTTCCCACGTGATATGTCGCAAATGCAAAGTCGTGTCTGGACACGAAAACTTCGTATGATCGCTCGAACCGTAGTTGGGCCATTCTTTGGATTCTCTGAAGTTAATTGCCCAAGTACAATAATTAACCACAGAAATTATTTATTTAATTACCCCCGCAATAACACCTTCACTTCCGGCTCCATACCAGGGGGAAGTCGATAGTTCAGTCACAGCATCTCGTACTGTCTGCGTTAACGCGCGATCGCAGCATTTATGGCCTTAATTAATTAAATTATATACCGAACGAGACTGTATCTCGTGAACTATCATATTTTCACAAACAAGGAGGTTTAAAGCAATGCCGCATGATAAAGTGAGCGTGGCCCATTCTTTCTACCCTTTTTAAAGAGGAGAAAGGAAAGAAGATCACCACCAGAAAAGTATGCGCCATTACAAAGGATCATTTTAATTGGAAAAGGGTATTTTGTAATTACACACCAGATCTCCGTCCTTTTATACAATGCGACTCTTTCGGGAACTTTAAATTCCATCGATAATTGTCGTTATCTTCCTGTTCAGAATCAGGACCCTTCCGCTCATCTTTCGCTTCAATTTCAGTGGCCACGACTGGGACCTGAAAATGAATAGTTTAAAAAATAAAATGCACGGTTTTTTACTGACTTGTAAATTAGCGTCTGCAGGACTATGAGATCTATCGATGTTAATCGAGTTCGCGGCGAAATTATTATCAAAAAGTCGAGTTTCACTCGCTATGGCGGAATCTATGTGGACTGAAATTTAAATTATTTTAAAATAGACGTCAATTTTCTTTTTATTTTGATACCTGCAGACGTTGGTGCGTGAGTAGTGGTGGTTCTTCTTCTCGTTACTGGGGTCACCGGTACCGGGGTTGAAGCTGGTAAAGGCTCTTCAGTGACTTCCTGAAATGATATTTAGTAGTCAAAACTCTGAGTTAGCCTAAATCATGTACTTGAAATGTCAAAGATAATTTTCATTTAAATTTAACTTAGCAATTATTTTTGGCTCGAATTTTTGATGAACTCAGCACCTCTAACTCTTCTGGGGCATCAATTATCGGAGCCAAATTCGTGTCTTCAGCTTGCCGTTTTTCTCGTCGATTTTCCGAGTTCTTCTTTCTGGGGTGAACCCTTTTCTTAGGCTTCTTCGTAAGAGTTTCTCCATCGTCCACTTTATCTGGCACCTTGTCATTTAAAAGAGATTTTGGCTTCAGGTGGCTTTTCGCGCCTGAAATTAGAACTTTTCGGCTTGTTCAAAATATTTATCTTAAGTTTGAGTTGTGCCATTAAAATTTTTATTTATTTTTTACAAAATTGAAATTATTACGATTATCCGGCAATTTGAAGAGGTTTTTACTGTTGTCGAGATTTTGAATGGGCGGCTGGCAGGTTAAGTCTTCTATAAAAATGAATGATAACATGACAAGGATAATGGATCGAAATGACGCAATAATCAATACATCCAAAGATATATTGGATATGAAATCCCGTTTCCCATATCTTAATCGATCTCAGTCTGTCTGCGTTCACATTATCATATCGATTTCTTACGTAATAAAATCATCTATGTCTGGGAATTGCATAATTTATCGTGTTACAAATTCTTAGTTAAAATATGACGGATGCAAATCATTTTTACTACACATTACAATATAATTTGATTACTCGGCAGACTTTCACTATTTGGAATTTTTTTTAGATTCATGACCTAAACTATGACATTGTAAAGAGGTTAATCACTTTTTCCAAACTATTTTCGAAAGAGAATGACGATGTGTAATCAAAAATAATTATGTTTAGCAAAAATGGTGCCCCCTACCTCCAGCCATGGGGTCTTCTCGCTTGTCAGGGAAATACCCTCTGACTCCCAGGGCTTTGGTACTGCCTAAGTCCTCCTGAGCGTCCAAAGCAGCGAACCACTCTTCGAACTTGAGGTTAAATGGGTCGTACTAAATTTCAAATATGAATAAAAAAGCTGATCTTCATTATTTAATATCGTCGAAAATGGCAAAATTACTGAGTTTCATATATCAAATTTGATATCTTCCCTTACCCGATTAGGCGTTTGGTAGATCAAGACATGATAGTCATCGGTCATAATCTTGCATGTCATGCACCCATGATAATACGAGGCGATCGCGAAGTTTCTCTCAGTGATGATAACCTCGAAAGTCGTTCGGAACTCCAATTGGGCCCTTCTCTGGATGAACTGAAATTTAAAAACTATCGATTACTCTTTAAATTTAATAATTGATTTACTTTAGCCGCATCGCCCAACTTTTCAGCGTTAATTCCGAGTTTTATTGACTCTTTCAAGTTCGCTTCAAGGTCGGAATCACAACATCGAATTCTCATTGTATGGTAGTGCTCATCGGGACCTGAATTTGGAAAATAGAAAAATAGGAACTCAAGTAAAAATTGAAGTCAAGTAGAGTATTATTGAAATTAAATTGACATTGATGGAAGTTAAACGAGATTAGATTAAGGTTTAAATTTGATTTTGTAAGATTTTCAAATATATCTTTGGAAAACTATCGATTTTGTCATTCGATCAATTTTCTTTTCGAATTCGTCATACTGGCCAATCTTTCAGCGAAACAGACTTCAGCATTGATTTTTTTCCGATTTTCCCCCTTTTTAACTGATTTTTCTCATTTTTTTGCAGAAAACTTACCCAACAGCTTCTCTTCGTCCGTATCAGAGGCGTTCCAAGCGCATAGCGGGGGTTTTCTGAAAATTTAAAACCGGTTTTTAGGTCTCCTCGAAAGTTTTATCTTTGCATCGCGAGACAAAACTTTTCATATTATTATCGAAAATTATTTAATTGTTTCTTTTTATTTCTCATTAAATTTCATATTATCAAAATTTTAATTTTACCCTATCTGATAAGAATCCAAGTTCGGACCCTCTTTATAAGTTGGAGGGCCTTCTCGGTACCCAGATTGAGGGGTGGAATTTTGAACGTAAGCCACCGGTGGTCTGAGGCTCAGGCTTTGGAATTGTCGAAATTCGGGGGGCGGGATGAGAGGCTGAGATTGGACTTGAGCCGGAATCGGGTAATTCACAGCCTGGGGACGCCGACCAGCTTGAATAATCCCGATAAAATGTAGTGAAAGATTCAGAATTACCCAGGTAATTCGCATCTGAAGCTTAACAATTTTAAAAATTCGAGATTGTTTCAGGACTTTCAAGTTTTTCAATTACGGAAGACGATAAAAGATAGTACGATGAGATAAAAGATTCTTATGGAAATCCCTGCCTATTTGAATCGTAAGTTCGAGAAAAAATTATCCGAAAGAAAAATTAGATCCATAAATCTTCATCGTGAGAAATAAAAAATAAGCGTTTGTGATATCTTTTAAAAATATGATGATCAAATATAAAAGAAAATAAAAGTTACATCCTAAACTCTATTCACAGCAGTTCCTTGAGGTCAACGCTAAAAGTCAAAGCAGACTTATTTCTCTTCTGTAGAAAGAAAGAATGAAGGAAAGGTATGGTTGTATCTAACAGATATGTCACCGGTTGGACTGACTATGAGGAAAGGGAGCGTGGTCGAGCGGGCTAGGAAGGCGAATTAGCCTTCTTTTTCATATCCCCTCCCGCTTCTGAATCTAAATCTGCCGATGCAGATCTTCCATTGGCAAGCGTTTCCATCCTTTATCAGTCTCGTTTTTCTCCGACTACCCTCTTCTTATCACCTTATCTATCATTCGGATACACCATTTATGACCGTTTTCTTTCAGCAGAGATGAATAAGATCTTCTAATTTAGCCAGAGAGAAATAGAAGAGAATAAGGCATCGAAAAGTTTACGAAAGAAGGGAAGAATCGCAAGAGTGCTTTCAGATGCAAACTTTGATTCCAATTTTGGCGCAACAACGCAATTCTGGTTTAAAAGAATTGTTAAGAGCGAGTCAGATTTCTGAAGGATTCAAATATTTTTCTCTTATATTTTTCAACTCAATATAATTGGGATCTCAGAAAAAAACTTGTTACGTATGATACAATATCCTTTGATACAAGCCGGGGATTAATAACATTATCGAAAAAAAAAACCCGATTTTCAGCAGAAAATTATGACCAAAGGCTAGATATTGTGATCGGAGGAAAATAAAAAAAAGATCAGGCGGGCTATGCCATTGTCAGAACGATAAAAAATTGACATGACTAGATCCCTAGACGAAATAAAAAGATATAATCCAATAAAATAAAAGGATGGTCTTCGTTTATTAAAATATTTTTTTAAATAATCAAATTTTCGTGCCTAGGGTTAATAAGTTAAGATTGAAAAAACTGATCCTCATCAAATTAAAACATAGAAAGGTGGATTTTCGCGCTTAGAATTAATACATAAAAATTAGAAAATGCTTATCCTCATCAAATAACATCGAATAAAGTTGGATCTTCAAGCTTTATTCTGTCCATGGATTAACTTTGTTTTTATCATTCATCTTTTTTCACTTCCTTATTCGAGATATCGATTTTTCTGCCAAATCTTTTCTCTCTGTGTACATTGTGTTTTGTTGTCTGGAACCTATTGGCATGGAGAGTTAGTCTAATTTTCTTCTTTCCGAATTAAAACCGCTTCTCGAATAAAGAAAGAATTGCAAGATTGCAGCGCAGTTTTCGAGTAGCTTCTGTAAGCCTCCACGTTGATTTATATGATCAAATTAGACATTTGAAATGACGTCATTTCTACGTCAATTTTAATGATTATCACGATGTAATGAAGAAGCATTTATTACGTACAACAAGAATAAATTAATTTTTCAACAGTTATTTGATTTTGTAATCATTAGATTATAACGAAATTGACGGGGTGACTAGTTTAGCCATATCGAGCAGAATGTCGACTCCCAAGGGTAAGGGGACCTAAAATTTAAATTTGAAAAGGGAGCTTTAATTAAATTTAAAATACCAAGTTTTGGAAACTTTCAGAGCCAGCAATACTATTGAAGGCTTTTCGTACGTTGTCGGCGAGCTTAAATTTAAAATAAACAAATGTTCGAATTAAAAATCATTTTCGGTCGTATAACAGCTCATCTTCATCACTACTTCTTTGAATCATAATAAAAGCTCAATAATATTCCCAACCTGAGCAAACTTATGCTGGATTCCAATTTCTTTCAAATCGGAATAACACGATGCAAGAATATCGTTGACAAAAATCCTGCCATTTCCGGTCATCGGTGCATAAATTCCCCTTCTTTCTGAGATCCAGATGTCTCGGATCTTTTGCTGACGGAATTGACCCTGCAATTTATCATTATTTATCAATATTTTATCAATTGAATCAAAATTCATCACCTTATAAATCAGCATGATACAATCCCCAATTTGTAATTCCTCTGCGTAGACTTTATCCTGCGGAATTCGTTTCAAATACTCTTCATAGTTACCTAAATTTAAGTAATGGCTATTTTTAAAGTTAAAGTTTAACCTTGGCACTTATTCCTGTAGATTAAATGTCGCGGAGTGATCCTCAACATTTTTCCATATTCAGTCATTAAAGTTATGAATGAACCATTGACTTCAGGCTCTCTATGCAGCCAAGTCGTGATTGGGGCGAAATAGGTCTGAATTTATATATATATATATATATATATTTTTTTTTTTAATTTAGGATTAAATTTCAAATTTTAATAATACTGTCGTGAGCGATAAGATGATTTATGACTGTTATGTCAAAGGAAACGTCTGATGGGCTTGAGAATGCATATTGAGCAACAGTTATTCTATTCCTTTAACCGGCTCATCTTATCTCAGTATGTTTTCTATTGTTTTTCGTTCAGTAACCACTTTGGTAAAGTTGCATTATCACTTTGGCATCATGTAATAAACTTATTACATTATATCTTTGGGCTCACAAGCAGTGCGCACAAATACCTTAGTCTTATTAGCGGTTAAAACAAAGTCTCCAATTTCTAATTCGTCCATGCGTTTCTTTCCAGTTGGAGTCGTTAGCCAAGTGTCATAAGAAAAGCAGGATGCAGCTGCAGGAACCGCAGGAACCACTAAAATCAGATTTTATATAACTGAACTTTTAAAACTTCTTTCTACCAGGAGGATAATATACTGGAGGTGCTTGTACGGGTGGAGCTTGTACTACTTGTGCAAACTGGAATTGAGGCGGAGCCTGTACTAGCTGAGGCGGGGCTTGTACTAGCTGAGGTGGAGCCTGTATTAGCTGAGGTGGAGCTTGTACAGGTTGAGGTGGGACTTGGATGAATTGTTGAATCACGGGTTGCGGTGGGGCCTGAAATTTACATTATTTGCTTGAAAGGTAGATAGTTTGTCTCGTTAACTACTGTTACACAAAACAGTTTTAACTAAGTCAGTGCATATGCGTTTTCACGATTTTGCTCCAATTTATGTAACGAGGTTTACAAGTTAACGCGACACAAATGATCATTTTTACCTGAACCACTGCAGGTTGAACTGGAACAAAATTCGGAACAGGCGGACCAGCCTCGAATATAGGTGCGGGTACAAGAGGGGCATTGATAGGAACCAAGGGAGCATTGGGGATTGTTCCGATCGGATCTATGAAGTCCTCTATTGGGGGTTGCTGAAAAGGGGCATATGAGGTCAAGATATATAAAAATTCTCTTACCAAAGTACTGGACTGGAAAGCCAGTGCGTTAAATGGGTGCATATCGACTTTGCAGGCATGTTGGCTGAATCTCGCCGTGCCCCAGACGAAGTCCGCCGGAGATACTATCGTTTCAAACGTGGTGTTGTACCTGCGCTCCAGTCGACGTTGAATCTCCTAAAATATTCCCATATTGTAGACCGAATCGAAAGCAGCTCAGCGTTCAAACTGCGTATGCATGTGGGACAACTTGCGGATCCGCAGTGCTGCGGTCGATGTGAATGAATGCGGATCCACATGGATACATATGAATACGCACTAATTACAGTGAGTAGGGCTCAAATAAACCCTATTTTGCCCTAATAATTTCAAACTAGGAGCTATTTGAGCCCTGTTTTTTTCTGAGTTGTCCCCATAGCATTTGCGCAAATCGCAAATTCTTCAAATTAAATTACAGTAGCTATTCGCTCGGCATCGTGTCTGTTGTAATCGGGAAGGCGCTTAGCGTCCTCAATAGATCGAACTAACTGATAGTTCATCACCGGGTCGCAGCAAGCGAGACCTTGGAGTTTTAATATTATGTTTAAATTATTCATAATTTAGCTAATAGTATAGTTTGAATAATTGCATTTATACCATGCAATCCACTCAAATGTGGAGGGCAGTTGAATGGTTTCGCTCTTCCCAAATCAGTTTCATATGTCGAATGTAGGGGGTACTAAATTCAAATTCAAACAGAGACATTTAACCAATTACCTACATTAATTTCATGACCATAGGCCAAAATGAAATATTTATCGACGCGATATTTACAAACATTGATCATATTTTCTGAAATTATACATTTATAATCAGACCATTAAATAAACTTAATCATCAAACTAATTCATTTAATTATAATTATGCTAACCTGGATGCACATGAAATACAAAGTCATTTTTTGAAACGATGACTTCCATGGAGTGGCTCATGACGTTCTCCACCTCCCATTGAATCGCCTAATTAAGTCGTAATTAGCAATTTAATTATTCTAATTAACTTTGATTTTATTACCCTCGCAAGATTTCTTAAATCGTATTGATTGAAGTTTCTCTCGTTAATGTATCGATCGTAAGCCTGATTCATCGCGTTGAATATGTCTCTATTGCAGCATGACGATCCTAAAATTTTAATCTAAATAATATAAGAAATAAAATTGCTATAAGTTATCATAAATATAATATAGTTAAAAATCGAAAGTCGATTTAGTTACCCTGTCCAACATAAGTCTGCCCCGCCTGTAATCCATCAGCGCCACACTGGGAGCCCACAGGGAACCCCTGTCTCTGGCCCTCAGCCTCCAACTTCAGAGGAGTGTGGAAGGGCTTTTGGCCGGGAAGGGAGATATCCGTGGAGCCTTTAGGCTCTTGAGCGGAAACTCCAAAGAAATAATCCTCAGCGGCTTGGTGTTCAACGTCGTACTGGAATCATTTTATAATTTATTTTAGCAATTTTATATTGGACTCATTTGGACTAACACAAATTTGATGGGCTATCTCAAAATTTTAAAAGAAATATATATTTTCAGCATAATTAGATGTGATTTAATCGTGTGTAATTATTTATTTAATTACCTGTCTCGGTGTCGCATAAGTCAAAATGGTGTATCCCTTGAATTTCTGCTTGCAATTATTATAGCCAATCATGTGCGACGCGATAGCAAAGTCACTTTGAGACACGATGACTTCGAAAGATCGATCAAATCTTGCCTGAGCCATCTTTTGAATGCGCTAAATTAGGGTAATTAAATAGTTCGTTAGAGTAATTAAGAACATTTGCTTACCCCAGCAATTATGCCCTCTTGATTAGGGTTTCCGAATTGAGGCGAGGTTCCCAAATCCATAAGAGCATCTCGAATAGTTCGGGACAAAGGACCATCGCAACACTTATTTCCTGAAAGCACGACCTATCAAGCTGTGAATAGGGTTAAAGCTGCTAGCTTCTCTAATACACACTATTTTCTCCTTGCAGTTTTATTTTTCGCCTAAGGATTTCTTACCCGATATTTTTTTTTTCAAAATTCGGGGACCCATTTCTTATAGAGGGGGCCTGTGGCTATAAGAAATAGTTACAGAATTTGGAAACAACAATGCCCGCCAAGAAATCCTTAGGGAAAATTTAGTTTCGCCGAAACAATACACCATTTTACGCTGCGTTGACAGACCATAAAAGATAAATAGGAATTCTATTTATCCAGATTACTATATTTAACTTTAACTTTTATCAACTGCCATGAGAAAGTTTATTCTTTCTGATCTTTCAATTTTAGTGATGAAGATCAGCTTTATTTTTAGATTTTATATAACTTGAATTCAAAAAGACTAAATTGAAGAAAACAAATTTATATATCAGAATTTTATATATACAAAAAAAAATCATATATCGCCCTACCTCCCTTCATTCGATGATTGCAGTGCGTGCCCTTCGGGAGTCGTTCCTGTTTCCGCCAATTGTAATCGGATTTTCGATCCTCAGGCATCGGTCCGACATCCTCCTCGAGATTCTCAACCGGTCGAGAGGAATCGTAGATGATTTCTAACTAAAGTTTTATCTTTAGAGGATTTGCAAATTTTTCAAAAGATGGCATTTTTTTCTAAGAAAAATTAAGATGAAAAACTGGATAAAAACAAAGATTTGTAAATAATTTTTAGAAATAAAACACTTAACACATACCGTTCCAAATTCGTTGAACGAATGACTTGATACTAACTCCCCAGCTCTTCTAAATCGTTCCGATACTGTACCATTAGCACCCATAAGTTGGTCCAAAGTGGTTATAGCGTCAATGTCAACGTCATTTACTTGGATTTTTATGGCTAGAAATAAAATTTAATAAAAATCTGAAATTAGCGAAAAATATTGAGAAGTTATTTGATTATTTTAAATTTTGATTTGAAAATTACAATTATCCAATATTTTGCCTGGTTGAGATTTTCCTTGATTGATGATGCTATCTTTCGGCGGTTGAACGGACAAATCATCTGAAAGGAAAAATTCGACAAAGAAATTAGTAATTCTAATCGATTAGAATAAGCTAATACCAACCACTTGCCAGCTATTAACAAGTGACGCGTTTAAGAGATCAAATATGCAAACCATGAGATCTCTTTTTAGCAATAAAAACCTCTTTTAGAAAAAATCGCTATCGTGGAAAATTGATCTCTTTTTAGTAATAAGGATATCTTCAAAATATTCGATTTCTTTTCGGTCAAATATGAAACCCTTACCCCCAGCCAGAGGAAATTCATGAATATCAAGCAAGTCTCCTCGGATATTGGCAGTTTTCGTAGATCCTAAAGGTTCCTGAGAGTCCAAAGAAGCCAGCCACTCTTCTTGTTTGATGTTAAGTTGGTCGTACTTGAGGAAAATTAAAATTTTAAGAAAATGAAGAGAAAAACTCACGAAAACTGGAGTTTCATAAATCAAATAGAAATATTTGCCATCGGAAATCTTGCACGCCTTAGATCCATGATAATATGAGGCGATAGCGAAGTTTTTCTCTGAGACAATCACTTCGAAAGGTAGTTGTAATGATAATTGGGCTCTTCTTTGGATGAACTTAATATAATTCAATTTTGTTTGAATCAAAAATCACATACTTTTACAGCATCCCCCAATTTGGGCGTGTTCATTCCAAGCTTAATCGACTCTTTTACATTCTTTTCCAATTCGGAATCACAGCATTTGATTTCTAGACTTTTATAAGCTCGATCGGACCCTGGAAAGGGAATTTAGAGTAAATTTATACTAAAAATTCATTTACCTAACTTTATTCCCGAATCAGATACTCCCCAATTACAGGAAGCATTATTTTCGGGTGTTTTTGTAATGCTTATCGTGGATTTAGGCTCAGCTTTGGTAGGTTCGAGTCGGGTGATTAATTCAGATAATGCGGCTTTGTCAGGTTCCGCCTTTTCAGCGAATATCAGCGATAGGTTTAGGAGAAATATCCAAGTTTTTGTTAACATCTAAAATAAAAATAACAAATTAATATGAATTTTCATAAGTTTAAAAGAATTTTGACGACGATCAACTTTGTAACAATAAAATATCACGTAATATATTAAATTTTACATCGTTTTAAAAAGAATTTCATGAGGATCAACTTTAAAAAGTCAACCATAAGTTTAACGAAATAAAAAAGAAGGAAGATACTGACATATTAGCAATAGTTTAGATTATGTCAATAAGTCATTAGACATCACCGTGTTGCTTTCATAGAAATCCGCCTCCTGTCAAATCATATTCTTTTTTCTTTTTCCAAGCTTTTACCTATATCCCTCTTTCTTTGTATCTCTCTTATCATGTCTTTATTTCTTTGCCTTTTCTCTACCCCTCTCCTTTTTCAGCTTATCTATATCTTTCTTTATCTGTTTACCTCTCTTATCAAATCAGCCTCTTTCCTTAATGACAACCTCCTTTCTGAGGTGGAATTGCCATTAGGCAATGGACACGAAAAGGTGACTTCCAAAAGGATAGCCATTATGATTTCCTGGTTAGGAAATTGATATCTTATAGAAAAAACGAACAGTTATCAAATAATCAGTTTATTGTCAAAATATCATTATTTTATCATGTACAAATTAAAAATGGGATTATTTTCCTTCCTTAACTCTTTCTTCTTCTTCAATAACCTCTTTTATGTGAACCCAGTCTATTTCGACCTGGAATTTTAGTTTAATTATATTGAATATGTTATAGAACAAATACCTCAGCTTGATATTTCAAAAACTTCGGATCGGTTTCTTTCAGATTGAATTGCTCCAGATATTTTTGCCTATAGCCAATAACGATTTCCAAATATCGCTTGTTTTTAATCGCTAGTTCCAAGGCTCTAAAGAAGTGTTTTTTAAGGGCAACTTGTAAACCGCACGACATTCAAGATCTTACGGCATGCGAAATAATGCGGAAAAAAAATCCTATCAATCAATCCCTACCCTGACCATACGCACTATTTCGCATGCCTTGAGATCTTGATGTCGCCCGGTTTTCGAATAGCCTTTCTAAGTACAAATAATAATATGATTATTAATTCTTAAGAGACCACTGATTATCAAACGCTCCATAAACTTCATGATATAAAAATATTGATTTTTTTCAAAAAATTTTATACCTGGACCATCTGAATAATTTCACATTCAGCATTATGGATTGAAAAATTCTTCCTGATTTCTCTAAGATAGAATCCGCTTCGGATACCTTAAATTTCAGCCTTATTTATCCCTTTCGTCTTTTATTCATGATTTATCTATTTCCCCTACCCTTCCAGCCAGCAATAATAACATCGCGTTACGAACGTCCTTATCCGGATGATTCCTAGCTTTGGACAGGAACATCACTTTTTCATACTTAATTTTTTAAAATTATTTTTATTTCTAAATTATTATTTACTTCGTCCAATGCAGCGTAAGCAATCTCAGAAGCATATAAATTCTTATGAAAAATTGCAAGTCCGGCTAATATAGCCCACAGACAGTCGTCCTGAATATAAATTAAATTAGAAAATAAAATATAACGTACTATATAAACATTTGTTTATAATTAGGAAATAAGCGTAAATATTTAATTATTGCTTATTTGGGTTTAAAATTAGAATAATCATTATTATCTTACATTCACATGTCTGCAAATCCTGATGGCCTGGTCCCATTTTGACTGACTGATATCATTTAACAAAGCGGCTCCATAAGCTGGAATAGCCGTAGGGATTATTGAGCCATCAGATCGTCTTATCACAATGTTATTTCCAGTGAAGCTAAATTTAAGAATGTAATATTTTGTGCTAATTTTCAGGTTTCACTATAAAAGAGTAGGAAATTTTCCCATTGATCCAATCTGTCTCTCAACGAGTGATTTCCTCAATAGCGCCTGGTCTACGAACACCAGACTTGGTTCGGGCCAAATGACTAAATTTTGAAAACTCTTTAAAGTTTTGAAGAATGAAATTTTACTTATTCGATTATCGGCAATTCCGGCCAGCATATTCGTGACGTCGTTGAAAACCAGCTGTTCTGCCATAGAACCTAGGAGTCATAGTACATTAAGAATTAGCATGGAGCTACAGTAATCGGAAAGTTAGCCTATAATAATAATACCTATTTTCGCAATCCTTTCAGCGTTTCCATAGGTTTTCACCAGAGCCACGAAAATATTTCCTGATTGATCCCGAAAAGCGACTATTCTTTCGTTCAAAGGCCGACATTGGGAGATTGTTAGTTCAGCGATATCTTGCTAAAAATTAGCATATTTAACATGCTGTAATATATTAAATTATTGCTAATTCCCTTACATCATGCGTAATTTTCCCGTCCCCAATAGGTTTTCCATTTATGGGGTCTAAGAAATGAATTATCTTAGAGTCTCCGCGATCTCTAACCGCCAGACAATCATTTGCTAAGTCAGCAATTCGGTTGTCTGAATTCCTTTTCTATTCGAAGTTTAATCTTATTTAGTATACTGATCAATCCAAGTCCATTTCCAGGAGGTTTAATATCGCTTAGCTGACGGCCATCGTAATTATAAACTAACACTGAGTTTCCATCGGATAACAGGAAAATTCTAAGTTTGCTTTCTTAATCTATGCTAATTATTGATCCTAAACTACTTGTCACACTGAACTATCATAGAAACGGATTTATCTTGTAGCTCCACAATAGATGGGGTATTCCAGTTCTTCGAAGAGTAAATGTACATTTGAGAAGTTGTAATAACCACCAAATAGTCGTATAAAATCGAAATTCTGGTGATTCGGTCCTAAATCAAATCTACTAAAATAAGAGTTTAACAATTTGGAAAAAAATAGTCGCATCGTTGCATGCGAAATAACACAAGGTTCACACGGGAAGAGTTTCTTTCGCCATACTATTTCGTGTGCAACGGCGGAACTATTGCAACGACTTTTCCAGGCCGCCAAGAATCTTAATACTAACCTTAGTTTCAAGCTTTTCCCTAGCGACTTCACTGCTGATGTCTCGAACTTCGACGATATTTCTCTGCGTCTGAACCACGTCCAGGTTTCGGTAGGTTACTCTTCTAAAATTACATTTCTGACACCATTTCAAAACGCAAAATATGATGCTACTAACTTCTCGATGACTTGAGCATGAAGTACGTTGCCGCCTGCGCACCCTGCAGCAAGTTGAGTTCCGTCTGGAGACCAAGATAGAGCCAACACAGAGCCGGTGGTTAATTTGTCCAAAGAGTGGGACCACTAAGCCGAAATTTTGTTTTGGTAACCTTTGGTTGTTTTTCTTACCCCAGCCTTATCGCATAGTCTCATGATATCATGTGACCCAACAGCGAACATTTCACCATCCGTATTCCACGAAACTGCAGTTACAGGGAAATCGTGAGGCGTAGAATTGAACAAAATTCTACCGTAGCCATCCCAAACCTAAAACTCTTTTACCTAAATTCGATTTTTTCTCCAACTCTCACTTTGAATTTCAAGTCTTCTCCCCCAGTAACGATAATATCAGAAATCGGGTTCCAATCGCAGCATAAAACCAGTCCATCGTGAGCCTTCCATTTTAGGGGTGGGACCTAAAATTTGTGTTTTTCTTAAATTACAAATTTTCTAAACCTGGATTTTCAGAGATTTAATATAGCAGTGTTCCGCATTACAATACAAGATCCGATTAGAAGAGCCGTCCCAAGAGGCACTTAATTCGAATAATCAAGCATATAATTACCGACTCAGCCAGTTTAACTACCAGTATACTGCTGAAGGCAGTTGTGCTAGAACAGAGCGAAGCATGCCAGTCCGCGACCACATCTTCACAGCCCCTTCTTCGCCGCCTAATGAAGCAATTAATTATGCTAATTAATTCCTTCGGTAGATAATTAGAGTAATTAACTCACTCGTCAATAGTCCACTTCCATCTGCACTCCATCTAACATATAAAGCTGCTCCTTTATGCGCGTCGATAGTTTTCTCAATTTTGCCATTCTTTGCAATTATATAAAGCTTGCCTTAATTAGGGTAGTTAAATATTTAACTAGTAAATTGGGGAATTACCATCGCTTGAAGTTAGAGCCATAATATCGTTATTGGTGTTTTTCACGAGTGATCGTGGAAATAGATGCATCGAAGTCGGATAGAATGCTCTATTATTGAGATTTCATTGGAATAATTAAATTGGTTAATTACTGCGTCAATTGGGTAATTAAGCTCGAGTCCATGGTGGCTACGGTCCATTTTAGGATGTTATGATCATCCGAAGCGGTCACAATTTCGTCACTCGTAGTCCAACCTATCCCACATACGGGTTCGGTATGGTATGATATTCGGGGTTGGGATAATTTCAACCTCATCCTAAAAATGCACCATTTAAAATATTGAAATTGAATCTTATTTAGGGAAATACTATTTAAGAAAGCTTATATTCTGAAAGCATGTGTTTCATGTTGTCATGGTAACCATGCATGCTATTTGCTCTATAACCATATTTACTCCTTCTTTCCTTGTATTTCTGCAAAACTCACGCAAAGAAGAATGACGAAATAGCATTTTTGACTGTCATTTGCGAATAATATTCTATTCCGATTAAATAATCAAGAACTATCCTTTAGTGAAGCACATTTTTGCCACTAAAGTTAAATTTTATTACGGCCATAAAAGATAAGAATCAAGTGTTATCAAGAAAATGAATCTTTCGTTACCAAAATTCCGATTATTTGACGTTGTTTGGAAACGCAATCAAAATGTGGAGGCTATTTTTCCTTTTCGTCTTCGGATTAACTAGGGCTGAGCTGAACCCGACTAATGTATACCTTAAAATTTTAAATTTCATAAAAATAATGCATAGCCTCAATTGAATGATTTTCTTTAGTTTATTCTAAGCTATATAAAATGAGAAAAATTAGCAAATATTTAAAAATTTTTACCCTACAAGGGAAGTGCACAGATAAGAAATTGCAAATCCTGACGGAATCTCCCGTATAGGGGTTTTCGACGACGGGCATGGTGAAGTCAAAAAGTGTTGAATAGGAGTCTGGAGTCAGGAAGTTTCAAGCCGTCTTTCACTCGTATTTTGCGTGAAAAATGAGCCAATTTTCTATCAAAAATGTCATCTAATTTTGCAAATTTGTGAATACAGACAAAGAGCTGCCGATTTTCACTGATTTCCAAGTTCCTATTTAGCACTTTTTACTTCACCATCGTTATTCTCGTCCTTGAAACCCCTATTTGGAAAGTTCCGTTGGGATTTACGATTTCCGTGACTTGTGCACTTCCCTTGTTAATTATGAAAATTTAAGCCCTGTGCCCCCTGCACGACATGTACTTCATTCGCCAAAGAGTTGAATGTCTATGATATGACCTGGACGACCTCGGATTACAATGACATTTGCATCACGCCTAAAATAATCCTAATTCACGACACTGTATCTAACGGGGGTCTGGAAACCATTCAGGCACTTCATGTCGAGAAACTTTCTGTTCAATATATTGTAGATCAAAAAGGGGCTATTTTCCAGCAAGTAGCTGACGTTCATAGGTAAATATCTAAATGTTGTGAAGATCAACTTTTCTGCTCAGTAGTTATTGAATTAAAAATTTAAATAGAATAATTTAGCGAAGATCGGCTTTTCAATGAATATTTTAGGGCTTGGCACGCGGGTTATGGCTCGTGGCGTGATGTTACGGACGTCAATACGCATTCCGTCGGAATCGAAGTGGTTAACTCCGGCTGGGATCCCTATCCGGCAGCCCAACTCCAAGGTAGCTTGGAAGGTTCCCAACTTGTGAAATAACATGAGGAAAAAACATTGTCATATTCTGTCCCATTTTCACCTATTCCCAAATGCTATTTCATAAGGTGGTTAATTTTTCAAATTTCCATCTTCAAGGCATCTACAAGCTTGTTTCCCACCTAAAATCAAGATGGAACGTCAATGATCACTACATCATTTCGCATGCTGACATTACGTAATTTGTTTATTTTAAATTTGCCTAATTTTATATTTTCAGCCCAGGAAATAAAATGGACATCTCAGGATACTTCCATTACAAGGGACTCTACGATTATTTGAAAATATTCCCTGGTTTTCTTCAATATTCATGAAATTAATGGCAAATTTTAAATTCAGGGCTATTCGACACCCGATTAACTCCCGCTGAGCAGAAAAAGATTCTGGTTGATGGCTCAATTGGGTCGGCGTCTGAAATCGGAACGGTTCAGGCAGATTTGGAGAGGTACTTTAATAGTTTTGAGTCATCCAATAAATTTTGGAACTATACGAATTAACATACGCGTTTACACCTCTTACATATTCTGACTATGGATAGTGAAATGATATTAAAGTTAGAGAATACTAATTTGTTGGATGATTCGATATATGATATATTTTAGTTATAACTTTCAGATACGGCTACAATTACCTTAAAATGGAGAAGGGAAAATGGGATCAGAACACCCAACTGAATATGGAGGCTTTTAACCGACATTTCGTTCCAGAAGTGTTCGAGCTGGAAAAAGACGGAAAACGAAATCCAGATAATAAAAGATGGTACCAACTTTCTCAGGAGAGACTGCAGAAGCTGCTTAAATAATTTGATATTTTATTTTATGCTAATTAATAAATGTAGTGAGCAAAATTAGAATAATACAACATTATATATGAACTTGTTAAATTTGAACATTTAATTTTGCTTACGACTTCTATTAATGGCATATTACACTGTAATTGTAATATTCTGTGCAATAAATCAAATTTTCAATCATGTGCTGTTGAACTTTGATATCTAAAAAATCGATATTTTCAATTTGCTACTTTAGTTTTTCCGATAATTTTTAATCCGATTTCATTTTCTTATCACATGGAAAACGCGCGTTTCTCGTGAATTTTTCATTGTAAAAATCATGGCGCTCCTTCTTTTAACCGCCATATTCTTGTTAAATTCATATGTAAACGGTCAGATCAATGGATCGAATGTGAGATATTTACTAATTTATATCATAAATTTGCTAATCTCTAATATAAATGCATTAATCTATACAATAAATAAAATGCTTAAAATTAATTGCCTTAAATTATATAATATTTAAGCCCTGTTGGCCATGCAGTACGTGTACTTCGTTCGCTAAAGATCTAAACGTTTATGACGTCACCTGGTCAACGACATCTTTTCAGGATGAATGCATTACGCCTAAGGCATTTATAACTTGGAATAGTTTTGATTGGAATTCAATCAAATTAAGATAATCTTGATCCATGACACCGAAGTCGTAGGAGCTCTTCAAACCGTAGCTGTGCTTCATGACGAAGGACTGTCGGTTCAGTATATGGGTCAATTGAACTTAAATGCCATTACTTTAAACCATATATCATAAATTTGCATTGCAGCATATCGCAATTTTAACTAATCTAAATTTATTAACTAAATATATCAGCAATTTCATTTTCTAAGCCTGAGCATGCCATATAAAAAATAATATCTGATCGAAATATATAAAATGAAGATCAATTTGAAATTCAAATTATAGTTGACGAAACGGGCGCAATCTTCCAACAAGTCAAAGACGTCAATAGAGCGTGGCACGCCGGAGCAGGCGGGTTCCGCACCGTGCCGACCGACGTGAACACGCATGCGGTCGGCATCGAGGTCGTCAACTCGGGACAGGACCCATTCCCGGATACTCAGGTATAATTCAAATCCCATACATATAAATTTGCCAAATTGACATCACATTGCATCATGATACATGATACAAGACATATGTAATATAGCATATTAGCGAGATATATTGTTCTCTAAGGTATAAGCATTGTTAAATCATCTGAGAATATTTGCACACTTGTCTATTATTTTTCAGGTCCAATCACTTTACAAACTGATCGGGAAACTGAAGGATAGATGGAGCATTGATAATCATCTAATTATATCACATGCTGATATCGCGTACAATTTAAATTATTCACTTTTTAGAATTACATTTTAGGTCATTTAATTTACTTTAATTATGCTTTTCAGTCCTAATAGAAAAATGGACATTTCTGGATACTTCCATTATAAACCGCTATATGATTATCTAGGAATTTTCCCGGGTATTTTAAAATTAATCTAAAATTGAAAAATATAATAAATCTAGGCTTATTTGACACAAGACTATCTCCTGATGACCAGAAGAAAGTGTTAATTGACGATGGTACTGGAACTCCTGACGTTATTGCACAAGTTCAGGCCAATTTAGACCGGTATTTTCAAATTTAATTTAAAAATTTGCATATATAATAATTTAGATACGGCTATAATTATCTACAAATGCAAAAGGGCACCTATGATGAGAATACGAAACTGAATATGCAATCTTTCAATCGGCATTTTTGTCCGGAAATCTTTGCTCTTGAGAAAGATGGTCAATATGTATCTTCGAATCAAAAATGGTACCAAATTTCTGAGGAACGAATGCAGAAATTGCTTAGAATTTAATGATCGAAAATTAATTAATGTTATGCAGACCACAAATAAATGATGTATTTACCGTACTCTGCTTATTTTTAGTTGGAATAACATAATGCATGAACGTTCGAGATTTGAAATTCTCATAACGAAGTATGGCTTTTCAAATTTCGAAAACTTAAATCGAAAATTGCACCTGGCTGGGGTATCGATTGGACTCAAGACATGTTTCTCAAACTTGAAATGGTTCTCTATATTACATTTTTGGTTTAAATATAAAATTTCTTAATACGTTTAAGATACTTTCTTTATTATTTTTGAGACTATTTTAAAATTATGTTTAGGAATTAAACATGTCCCTTAACTTTACCATGCTTAATAGTCTTGACTACGAGGAAACCTTGGAAGCTGGAGCCGAAATGCTATTGGAAGTTCACAGATATTTCACGTTTTTCTACGTGCCCTTCAATTTTCTTCTATACATATTCTATTCTCACACCTCGAATCTCATTAAAAATGTAAGATTACTCAATTTTAACCAAATTCGTATTAATTTTAAAATACATATTAAAAAAACCAATCAAATTTCAATTTTTTATCATAATCTTATAAATATATTTTTATTATAATAATTTTAGAGGTATAAAAAGCCCTACCGAGTGATCATGGTCAAGATATCTCAATTGTGCATTTTGCAAACGGTATGCTGCATGCCATTAATGTTGGGAACACCGATGGAAATGCTAGTGAACGCGAAAGCTGGTTAATTTAAATTAAAATAATTGCTTTGGAATGAATATTTTCAGATAGAAGCTATTTTGGACTAGCTCAGGTTATAATCAGTGTGGTATATACAATTGCCGCGGCTTATCCATTATGGTCATTTATAATCACAAGTTTTATATTTAATTAACGAAAAATCTGAGATCTTAAAATTTAGCCCACTTTTGGATCCTGGCATGCCACGGATTAGCTAGTGAACTTGGCTGGAGCAAATACAAAGAGAGACTTAGAGGGTTTAAAATTTAAAAAATAACAAATATATTTAAATTGAAATATATGTTAGAAAAGCCCTGGAGCGTAGGTTGATATTCACAAAATGGATAACAATTTTAACGTGGCTCGCCTTGGTCGTGGGTTCTTTGTTCTATTTACGGACAGTTTTTATGCTAACTTCCATGGTATGAACATGTAGTTAAATTTCTAAATATAATTTTATTTATGATAATGATAAATCAAAATTGTAATGAAAATTGATTAAAGTAGAACATTCATGGCTTTATTTAAAATTTTAATTAGTCGATAATTTTAGATCTACCAAACGATCATGTTGATCTATGACTTTATCGTGATAGGATTTATGGTGTGGTACGTCCGAGTTTCATCTTTGAAACTGTCCTATCACGATTTGGATGACTCCGTCTTTGAATGTTCCAAACAACTGAAGGCCTTCCAGCAGTTGCACATTCATATGTGCATTTTCCTGTTTATTCAAACAGTAAAACTTTCTTTTTAGATATATTAATTTCAAATTCAGATAAAAACGATAGCAGATATAATATGCACGCATAATTTTCTCATACCTTTCAAACTAAGTGATGCAAGGCCTTACAGCGTATCACCTTATAGCTTCTTGCCATTCAATGTGTTTAATGGTACTTAAATCTAAAAAATTAGCATAAATTAAACGTACAGAAATCTTCATGAGTTCGACGGTTCTAATGACGTTGGTGTTCGTTGACTACACGAGACTACGATATCTGAGGGACCTAATCAAATGCCGGCCAAGAAGAATTGACCCTGATGAAAAGAAAGAAGAAAGAATCGAAACTCAGGCCAATGCGACGAATGTTGTAACTGTCTTCTAAGTAGCCAAGAAATATCTTTACATTTTCGAAAAGTGTCCTAGATTAAAATGAACTATTCAAGGTAGAGAAAATATAACGATAAGTAAGGTTTTAGAAGTTTTACGCGCGGGTTTTGGATGTGATTTGAGTTGTGGAAGCGTGTGGGTTATTTAATAGATTTATTGATAGACTACATGGATTAAACTAGACAATGGTTTACGGTATGGAACTAGAGTGGGGATGACTAATAGGCAGGGAAACGCATAGGCTGGGGATGAGCCTGGACGCTGCCTTCCTGAGGGAGTATGAGCTTAAGTATTGTCTGGAGGGGGTATGTTGTTTATGTTTCGAGGCCAAGTGGGAGGTCTGTGATTGGGCCGTTTTGCTACTGACTTTTCCGGGGGTTCTATTTCGGGAGAGATGAGATATACTTGTTTTGCTAATTCCGGAAACACATGACATCAGTTACGTAATAGGCTTTTGGCCTCTTGTGCTCGAATCCGATTAAACAGTTCCCGATCTCACAGGTATTTTTGGTTACTTCTTTCTAAACCTTCATATTTTATTTTACATACTCGCATGTATATTTTCCGGCAGAATAAAGAATTATTTGTGCACAATCCTTCATTCACAGCTTGAAAAATGGCACATTTCCTATTCTCTTGTTCCTTTACGGATCATTTTGGTTAGATTTCTAGATGGATTACCAAGCCTACCTACTCGAAAAATGGTTTCCTGTAATTATTCTTAAACCTGGTATAAAAGTGGATTTTCCAAGGGTTTGTTGCTTTTATTCCGAATAGTCTGGAAATCCCTAAAAATCCTTTCTACCTTCAATTCCATATATCTGAAGCTTGTCAAAAGCACTTGCCTGAGAATATTATCTAGGACCGATGAGTGGTAAGTAGAATAGGACTTAAATTTAAGAGATTTGAAGAAATAAAAGCCTCAGAGTATATGCGAAAAGACAAAAATATGTTTATCGAATAAAACACGTCAGTTTTCACCTTCTAAACGGGCAAATTCACCCTGACAAATCCATATTTTCCAATTCCCTCTTTTAAAAAATAATTAATAAATGCAACACCCATATTCCTGCTCGTTATCTCCATTTGAAAAATGAACTATTTCCGTCACATACCCCTATATAACATATTCAATTCTCAGCTTTCGGGCGTAAATAACGGTATTTTCATCGTAATGCTGTTTTCTCAAATTACACTCGTAATTTCAGCACTCTTCCAAGAAATCAAATCGCGTCAGCAGGATTTCATGAAGGTTTTTTTCAATTTGATTTGAGACATAAGCGGAATAATGTAGGGAAGGATGGGATATGATATCTTCCCTCATAGTATTTTACCATTTCTATCGGCTTATAAATTCTCTGACTCTGTATTCTTGACAATTTAATTGGGAATTCCAAATTCAGGCGTTCAACGCAGGTGACGCCGCAGGTGCTGCGACTATCTACGATCCGGATGGCTATTTCATGCCGAACGGGCGAAACCCCGTCAAGGGACGTGCCGGTAGAATTTCATATATCCCCTCTCCAATTAAATTACAAGATTCAGGAATCGAGGCCTATTTTCGAGAAGACATGGCGGATGGAGTTCAGACTGCTCAGGTGCAGGGATACGTCATATATGAAATCCGCTTTAATCCAGAATGGCAACTCGTATTTGACGCAACGGCGATCGAAAACTGACGAATTGCTATCTTGTATTTGACAAAACGAAAAAATGACGAGACGCAATAGAAATTATGCAGATAAAGGAAGTGCTTCGTCAAATACAAGAAAGCGATTCATCATTTTGCGTGCGTCGTTCAGCAATTCCGTCACTTACAAACTGCCATCCAGGATATATGAAATACACGGATTTGATACATCCAGTTTCAGACGATAACTGAAGAGGTGAATGGGGGCGGCGAGTGGGCGTTCGAAAGAGGCAGCTACCATTTGGATGGCACGAAAGGAAGAGAATCTGGAGCCTACATTCAAGTTTGGAAGAAGGTTCGATATATGAAACTCCTTTTAAGGGATATATACGAAACCCTCTATTTCTAGGTGGACGGTGTTTGGCTCATCCATAACGACTGCTTCAACGTTATTAATAAGGCAGAGGGAAGATCTTAAATTTCAATCCTTTGAATAAAATTTAAAATATCATTTATTTGAGAAGATTTTTTATTATATGCTTTTACAACGCAAGGTTGAATAAAGATAAAGATTTGTGTATAAGTCCCGTGAAGATATTCAAAAATTCCGCATTTTTACGAAGAAAAGACATTTCTTTGAAATATACAAAGTATGAGCAAAATTATGTAAATGTACCACCAATGTATGAAAATGAAATGAAAGAGTATGACAAAGTTTGTAGACATATTATGAAATTTGAAGATAGTTTAACAATCTAAAGCTCTGATTTCTGGGCAAGAAAATTTGAGGCAAGTGTACCTAGAAATAATAGCATTCATCAAGTTGAAATTGAAACATATTGCGTAGATAGAAAATGATTATTATACCGGTACGAAATAATAATAGCGAGATTTTTTAATATGAAATTTTGCAATTGCAAAATATGACATTTTTTCTGGAAACAGTCATAAAAGTGTTAGCTTATTATTTAAAAAAATGATCTATTCTAAAATTTTTGTATTGAAATTGCTATATGCTAAAACCATAGAGCTGTATTGCAAAATTTCAAATCAACGTCTAGAAATGTCATACATCAGTGATAAGATGAGCCTCGGTTACCGCTAAGGGAGCGGTTTTCTGAGGCGGCGGAGTCTTTTTTGCAATCGATGCGGCAGGTTTTTTATCAGTTGATGATTTGGACGATAGAATGGTAAAGCTAGGTTTCGTGGTTTTTGAAATTATCGGTGAAGTTTTATTGGATCTGTTGGCGAAGGCCGCAATTGTGCGTAGAGTTCTGTCAATATTCCTCCTCCCCACAACATCTGATGCGATACATAGGGTATTCTGAAAAATTAACGTAAATTTTCTGAGCTATAACAATTTTTATACGAACTCTTAGAAAGGTCATGAAATTTCCTTAAATTATATGAACTTCCCAAGAATTCTTTCATATATAAATTCTATCATATTTTTCTTTCTAATAGAAGGCACTTCAAATGAAAATAGTCGATGCCATGCTTTTGTTTTAAAGAAAATACGATGATTAATTGCGATTAAGTGGGTGCTAAGTATTCAGGCAATTATAGCGTGATAATTATCTGTTTCATTCGCTTAACTTTGAAGCCAGTGCGTCACAGCATCGTCACGAATCACTACTCAATTAGTGTGAGGATAATTAACCTTAGTTGATCGACTTAATTAGTCTGGAGAGAGTTAATTAGGCTGTTCTCTTCAATGATTAGACAGCAGAAAAGTGCGGTGATAAAGAGTGCCAGTAATAGGAGCGAAAACCATCGCTCGTAATTAGCACACACTCTACAGGGTCCTAACTAAAACAAGTGAGAGTTAATTGAGCGATTAAGTATTTAATTAGTCAGATACTTATTCAGTCAATTACCTCGGGAACTCCGGATCTGCGACAGACTCCCAAGAATGAATCCACGTTGCTTTGAGCTTTCATCGGAGAGAGCGGCTATAATGGGGTAATTAAAGCGAGATATTGGTCGAATTATGACAATTACCGATCCCTCCTTCGGAGTGACTACTGCAGATACTGATCTCGCTTTCAGAGCGTTTGCCAAGGAACAAAGATGTACGCCATCAGATAATTCCGCAGCCATTTCTTCTCGATTTGAGGATAATCTAAATTTTTCAATCAATTTAATACGTTTTGATGATTTTCTTACGAGATGCCCAGCTTGTCCATGAATAGTTTTCTGATCGTTTCAACTGGTGAAGAAAATGTGGACGTCGATCCAGATGACGTACTAGGATTTGACGTCGACGTCGGATTCTGAATTCTGGACGTCGCCGGAACGCTAGGCTTCCTCGATGACGCTATTGAAGATGACGACGCTGTTGGCGTTTTCTTGGAGACGTCAGATTCCATCGAGGATCGGGAGGACTTCAGATTAGACGTCGAATTTGAAACCGATTTAGTTTCTAAAATTTGTATTGCCTTTTTTAATTAGAATTTGTTTACTTGACGCTAAATTTGTAGCAGAAATTCCAATAGGCTTCTTGGCTAGTGATGTAGTTGTCGTTATGGTTTTTCTTGGGGGGTTAGAGGGAGGCGAAGGTTTGATATCCTTTGGATCCTTAGGCTTGTCGACATTGATCTAAATTTGAACATTAAATTGATTAGGCTACACAGATATAATTCCTTATGTAAATTTATTTAGCAAAAATACTCGAAGTTTTAATAAAATGTTATATATTGATACATTTTATCGGTAGTTTCCAAGCTCTTAAATTTAATCGTACCTTCTGAGGTTTCTGTATCGATGGAGTAGTGGTTGTGGAAACCTTGGCTTTAACAGGATTCACCAGAGGAGCCACTTTGGAAACGGGTTTAGTTGTCGATTTCGACATATTCGCGTTCGAAATGTCCGCATTGTCGATTTGCGTACTTTTCAAATTGGTCGTATGCTCAGCATTTCCGTTTTTATCGAGATTACCTAAAAATTAAATATTTTCTAAATTTAAACAGCTCTTTAAAAATTGTCGCTAATTTTGCTCATTTGAATATTCTAATATCTTCGAATTTGTATTTTTCTAAAATAAATATTCAAATTACTTGTAGCTTTAGAGGCAACAGGTTTAACTTCTTTCCTCGTTAGAGTAGAATCAGCATCAGAAGAAACTGATGATGTCATCTAAAAATGGAAATTATTTCTCCAGTTTTAGAATTTAAAATACCTTTAGCCGATTATTCGAGGACAAAACATGATCAGCGTTGGATGAGTTGGTTTTCTTATCGATGAATTGTTTAACGTCAACGGATTGAATCATTTTGGGCTTGACTACTGAAATATAAATATTGGTTTTTATATTTTAGATAAACTTATTGTCTTTAATTTAAATTTCGTTTCGTTCACCTTCTTTATCAGATATCTGAATTCCTTCGTCCGGAGATGGCGAATTGAACTCGTTAGTTTCATCCAATACACCATTAACAGCAAGCTGAAAAATAAATCATTGTTTAAATTACAACAACAATTTGTGTCTATGTTTCTATAGAAGCTAAGATGATGTATTGATCTATAGCGCTTAAGCCATATCCCGAAAGATACCCCGGAATTACTTTTCTTAAAGAAAATTAGCTAGAAGGAAAGCATACGGTTGATTTTTAAGGGATTCTAATTTTAGAAATTGAATTTTCATGCATTTCTAGAGCACACGGTTGCTTAAAGGTACGATATTATCTTACATCTTTAAATTTTACACATTAATTATTTTATACTACGACGTATTCCGCGTAAAAATCGGTCTAAAAGTTGAAAGATAACCAAAATATGCTAATTCGTTTAAATAAAGAAGGAAATTAGTTAAGCAAGTTGGAGCTAATTTTACGAAATATCAAAAGACTAACTTCGTGAGAAAGCCTATGTTCGTCCGTATTGCTAGCAATGCTCGTATAACCCGAGTCCGAACCAACCACCTGTAAAAATACCGTAAGTTTAAAATTTATGCTAATTTTAAGCTAATTTAAAAAGTAGTTACGCGTTAAATAACATTAACTAAAAATAAAACTAGTAATCCTATCTTGTAACTCATATACTGTCTTTATATTATTACGTCACTACTTTTTCAAATACGCAAATTTCTATTTACCGTATTATATCTCGAGTTCCTAGCTCTTCTATCACTCGGATTTACAGTCGAAGAAGTTTTCCTTGTAACCACTCCTATACTCGATGACATCAGCGTTTTCTCGTCCAAACTAAAAATAGATAACTGTTGATTTTCAACAAAAAAAGATTATTTACCCTAGCGCTACAGTAGTTCGTTGTAGATCTAATTGCCTCATTGATAATAGTGGTCTGGACGGTGACAAGTTATTAGAGTTAACACCAGCTGATTCCCTATCCATCCATTTGAAAATGTGCTCTCTTCCCTGAAATCCGTTATTTAAGATAAATTTATTTTTTATTAAAAACCAAATTCTTCCTTCAATTTCCGTTATCTATTAATGAAGATCAGCTTTTATTTTTACCTTATATAACCATACTTCAAAATTTTCGAGGGTTCCATATCTTCGGATTTCAAATATCCTTACTTTAACAACGACGCTCATAGGCGGTGCGACCAGCGGGTTTTCCTCGATGTTCAATTCAACTAACGTCTTCATTTTCCTCAGATGTAACGGTAATGTCGTGAAGTTATTCATGGATATATCCAATATTTGCAGGGATAGTCGGCATAATTCTAAATAACAAATATTTTTAGATAGTCTAATTTCACAGATCTTACCGCTAGGGAACTGATCAAGTTTATTCCGTCTCAGATTCAAAACCCGTAGATATTTCAGTAAGGCGATGTCGGCCGGTATCGAAGTCAGAAAATTATAGGAAAGGTCCTGAAGCGAATAATTAGCATATTAGAATTAAGGTAGCTTTCTTACAAGTTCAGTTAGTGAAGTGAATAATTGTCGGATTTCTCTTGGAATTGAATCAAATTGATTTCCAGCCAAAAGTAGTATTTCAAGTGGCAACTCGAAAATGCACTGTGGAAGCGATTTTAGGTAATTTTCACTGAAAAATCGTTATTTGTCGAGTTTTAGAGGTTTGTTTACCTTAAATCCAAATATGTGAGGTTTTTCATTAATCCAACATTTTGTGGGATTTGCCTGAGGTGGTTCGTCCTCATTTTCAGCGCTTGAAGCGAGTCGAAATCCGTTACTTCATCAGGCAACGATGTGAATCGGTTCATAGAAAGGTCTGAAAAGCGATAAATATAGATTTTTGAAAAAAAAAAGATTTGAAAATTTTAGCATTATAAGGTAACAAGACTTATATGAAATAGTATAGCATAAAACGTGAAAAATAATGCAATTTTCTTTAAGGCGACATTTTCAATCTCGTAATTTCAAGTTATTTATTAAAGAAAGCTAGCTTATAACCTGCTGCAACTACATCGGATAAATCGAATCGATGAGATAGCGCAGTTGGGTAGGCGTCCAACTGTCGACCCGCCAGAACCAGGGCCCCGGAACATTGCGCTTCATCGAATATTCGGTCCATCGATAGATTTAATAACTGAAATTTTACACAAATTAGACTTTTGTCAAAAAATGTGATATTTTTAGAAACGTTATGGAATTTCTCTCTGAATAACATAAAGAACCATCAATCTTTTCGCAGCCATCTGCTTTGCACTTTGAAATAAATCTCGCATGATGACTCAAGGGCAGAAAAAGGCTTTAAAAGGGTCAGAAATATTAGCTCCAGAGGCATTTTGAGAGTTTTTGCAAAAATCTTTGAAAGATGAAAATGTAAACTGAGGATAAAAGGGAGGTGAAACAAAGAGCAGCCCTCTTTAGCTGAAATCTATCCGACTGAGCCACGGGAGCCAGAGAGCATGGGGCTTAAAGAGAGCAAAAGAAGGAATGAAAAGACGCTCGCAAAGCAAAGCGTTGGTCATTTTGTCGCAAAATGGACAAAGAATGTGAAACGAGAGATGACCGTTTTTCTTTTTCCACTCTCTCTCATTTTCTCTTACTATTTCATTTTTATTTTTCTCTAACCCCTACCTATACAAACAACAGAACAATTAGACGGGGACGCAGAGAAAGAAGGAAAAATAAAGGCTCCCTCCCTTTCAGCTCTCTCTTGTCGTATGCATAGCATTTTTCATCGCCGACAAAACTGGCTCGCGTAAAAAATCATAAAATTGAATTTTCTACAGCGGAAAATTGAGTCGATAAAATCTTCACGCTTGGGTTATTTCAAGAAATTCAGAGCAAAAATAAGGAAATTCTTGTAGTAAATATTCTGAAGTAAACACATATTAGTCTCTGAACTAATACTAGGCAAGTAAGCCGGAGCCCTAAACTTTGAATTATTTAGCTAATTTTGCGAGAGCGCGCGAGCGCGTAATGACTAAAAATACATATAGCTTGAAAACGGCGGCAGGGCTACCTACTTTTCCATTCACATTGGGTACTCTTTTTCTGTCTCTTTTCCGATCTCCGATTTCAAATAATCTCTAACTTTTCGGCCTCTTTCTGACCTCTCAATTTTATGTAATCTCTGCCAATTCACTTGCTAAAAGACTGGCCTTTTTAGTAGGAAAGCAACCTAATGCCCAGTATTTATAAGCTACTCAGCGCTTATATTCATTTAGGAAAAGCTTGTCTCAAGTACGAAGATGAAAGGAATGGGATGAACGAAATCCGACTTTACAAAAAAAATATTAATTTTAGCGAAATTAGAATAAAACTAATGAAGACCAGCTTTTGCTAGGATAAAATTGGGAATTCTAGGTCCAAAGTTTGATTTTATAGAAAGAAATTTCTGCTGGAAATTGGAATTATTAGACAGAGCGAGATGGTATGGAATCTAAAGAGAGAAAAGACGCAGAGTATAACAAAGGCTCTCAGATTGAGTGAGGGAGCTCTATGATATCCCCCAGAGACAGAGAACGGAACGGATCGACTAGAGACCAAGAGAAAATGAAGAGAGTTTGTGGAAAAGACAAAGTTCGAGAATACTGATATTTATGAGATAGAAAAAGAAGCAGAAAATGCCACAAACATGACAAATTGGCAATAGAGCCTAGTGGTCAGTTACGAGATAAAAGAATAGAGAGAAGGAACAATAATTAGCACTATATATGGAGAAATCAATAAATTAACAGATATATGAAATCTTGAAGCCCATTTGTAATATAGATATATGAAATCCCAAAAATCGATAAATTAGGAGATATATATGAAATCCCTCCGAATCCCTCTTGCTCAATGGTTATTGTGTACAAATCTAGCACACTGGAACAACATAATTTCCACGTTCGGTTTGCACTTTCCAAGGGAAAATGGGAAATAGCGTGGGAATTTGGAGAGACATGAGAGGAAAAGAAAATTTATTAGGCGTGACTCATGAAAATTCGTGTTTTCTCTGAAGAAATCTCAAATTCGGAGAAGATTTATGCAAATTTTGAAAAGCGATATATGAAATCCTTATTTTTAAAAAGATGGATCTGTTAAATCGCATAAGATTCACAGAAAATCCAAAAATCTTTGCAAGAACGAATGAATAAAGGCCTAACCTATGCATTGAATAGAAGGGGAACTATTTCCTATTTTCTTTGCGCCTTTTCACTCTTCATATCCCATATTCTCTCGTCACTTCCTAATACATAGAACATCTGTCCAAGGCATGCATTGGGATATAATGAATGGTCAGAGTCCAGAATACAGAGTCAGAGATTTAGGATGACGGGCCAGAGACACAGAGTAACCGGAAATGAAAAAAAACGGCAGAATGATGCTAAAAGCATTACGAATTTGGATAATGCGAAAGTTGCTTTTACTTTTAGAAAACTGAAATCAAAAGTTTCCGACACTTAGGAAAAAGAATTTCTAAACTTAAACAATGTTTCGGAATTTCGGAAAATTAGAGAAAGTCCA
The DNA here is from genome assembly GCA_002287525.1 of Diploscapter pachys. NCBI lineage: Eukaryota > Metazoa > Nematoda > Chromadorea > Rhabditida > Rhabditidae > Diploscapter > Diploscapter pachys. The sequence goes on from LIAE01007551.1 coordinate 79,746, forward strand.
CCCCCATCCCATGGCAATTAAAAGCCAGAAGGATGGGTTGAGGTAAGTAGCGAAAGAAAAATTCTTTACTTAATGGCTAGAAATTTGGAGCGCAAGGAAAGAGGAAATTAAATTCCCAGAAACCACAAAATAAATGAATAAAACTAAAATAGAAGATTTGGAAAAGTTTCTAATGATCAATGATTAATAGAATTGAATCTAACTTAAATTCATTTAGTCTTAGAAGATCTCGGAATATATTGATTTCAAGAGGATTTTTGATATGGCCATTTCAATTTATTGAGGATTACATTAATTCTCAATCAGAAAATTAAAATTACTCGACTTTTAAACAAATAAAAAACAAACTAATTAAATAATTAGTATAATTACCGTATTTTGCTGTTGCATGCCTGGAGGCATAGCGCATGGAGTGGCATCCCTATCCTCATGCCTTTTTCGATCCGACCCAAGCCTTGATGACCGACTTGATAGGGCTTAATTCAATCGCTTAATTAAATTATTTAATTATCTTTAATTACCAGCTAGACTATCGATGCTGCATGAAGAGGGTAGTGATCTATCGAGAGAATAACCTCTGAAATTATAAGTACTACAATTATCAAATTTTAATTCAATGAAGCTGATCGTTATTGTCACAAATTAAAATATTTTGGAAGTTAGCGAATTTGTATTTAGAAATATATATTCCATGTTCAAATATGTTAAATCTTGAAATGTAAAGCTGATCTTCATAATAAAAATCGTCAATTTTAAGAATTAAATTATTTCCTTCTAAATGGATATATCAAATTTTAAAAAAAAAATCTACCTAGCAGAATGTGATCCTCCTCCAGATTGATAACTTGTTCCACTATTTTGCTGATTTGAGCTGGACGACCCGGTGAGGCCCCGTCTCCTGCGGGAGAGCGTACCCGATAGAAACTCTATTGTGCCTGAAAAGTCGATAATTTATATGGACGGAGCTACATTTTTTTTTAAATTACAGAAAATACGACACGAAAAAATAAACAACAACAATAGTACTTGAAGCAAATTTTATAGAAGAATGAGGGGCTTTTACCGGGATAATCTAATTTGCGAGGCGAGAAAAGTTTAGCCTTCGAGGAGATTTCCCGCGCATTTTTATCAGCGAGGGAAAATAAAGAGGCCAGCCGGTTTTTCAAGGTCTATGCTTTAATATACGTGAGAAAGATTCTAGAAAAAAATAAAGAATATACGATTTCTGAAGAGCCGTAAAACAGAACAAGATTCAGGGTGTGTAACTTTAGACAAATTGCTTTATTGACCAATTAACAATTTCTTTCGGGGTTGATCCTCGCATCTATCTTTTTCTCGTTTTTTCGTTTCCTATCTCCCATTTTTATGATATTTCTTTGGAACAAAAGATGTTCTTTTCGCATTTGTACGAAAATTTGATTCTAATAAATAATATAAATTTTAAATTAATGATAAAAATTTAAGAATATCAAGCTTTGAATGAGGCTAAATTAATATTTTGATAAATTAAAACGATTTTAGAGAAAAGATAAATGTATAATTTTAAATAAGTAAATCTTCAAAACAAGCTTATCTAAGGCGAGTAAGCCAATATAAAGCCTGCAGAGTTAGATGACAAACAAGAAAAAACGGAGCGGCGGAAATGAATTATTCAGGTAAGAAAAATTGGGTAGCTGAAAGAAAAACAGCTTAATGCTTTATAGATAGGCGGGGAAACGGACTGGACATATGGCACTAGATAGTCGAAAACTTTGAAAGATTTGCGTGTCCACCCTTCATCTCAGAAAAGCACCACAAAGTATGAAATTTGAAATATTAGGCGTTAGAGAAAAAGAGGGATGCGCATTTTGCAGAAAAATTAAGAATGGAATTCTGTGTTATCTTTGGAGAATCAGTTTTTCGACTTGTATTTTATTTAGATAAAATCTAGATTTGAAGAATTTTTCATGCCGATAGTTTTTTTCGGTTGACATATTTTCTTTTTGAATAAAATATGGAGAAAAATTTAAGGAATTGTTTTTTTTAATTAAAAATGTTTAATATATACAAAAATAGACTTATATCAAAAGTGGATCTTCTCTTTATTTAAGTATATTTTGCGCACGCGAAAGGCGAGAGAGAGAGAGAGCTCTGAAAAGTTAGGGAGTATGGAGAGTTTGAAGAGGATTAGAGAGGCAGAGAAAAAGTGCGAAGTGCAAGTGAAAGAACGCCTGTGGGGGCTTTACTAATACCAACACAGGGAAAGATGGGGACACAGCCTGAGAGAGCAATTAAAAATAGCACTTTTACAATTATTTGCGTATTAAATTGAGTAAATTTGAAAAACAATGAAAATTCACGATTTTTCTAGGCGAAATGATATTAAAAAAAAACTTTTCGAGGAAATGAAATCTCCTGATTTTTTTTACGAAAAAGTGATGATATCGAGTTTGCAGAAAAACTACTAATCGCATATGATGTAAAAATAGGATTTTTACCTGCTGAGATTTCACAAAAACTATAATGATGAACGCTTCTTTGACAGATGATGAAGCGCTTGGGAGGAAAACGGGAAAGAGTAGGAATAAAAGGGGGGAAATGAGCTGGGAACAACGAATGGGACACTTTTCTTCCCCTCCCTTTTATCTTTATTTCTTTCCCTTTTTCTTTCTCTTTCTCTCTAATTTTATCACGCTATTTCTCCTCATCTAACTTACTTAACCGAGCGCCTGTTGCCTTGAAGCACAATGAAGATTCACGTCAAATTTCTCTAGCTTCTTTTTCGTCTCGTCAAATTGTATTATCTCTCTAGTTCTTTTCAAAATTCTCTTTTCATCATTCCAGTTCTACCGAGAGCTCATGTCAGTTTTTTCTCACAACACAATTGATCAAAATGACGCCTGGTTAAAATAACTCCTTCCTAGCGCGATTTTTCAAAATTACTGTTTGGTAGAAAAGTAGAAACGCCCATCATTTACATGCGAAAATAAATGCTATTACAGGCAATTTTATGCGACTGGGAACTGGAGTAAACGCGCTAGCGAAAAAGATATCATTCAATTCGAATAACACATTACGTATGCGGAAAATACAAGCTATTGTATACAACGACAATGATAGAAACGCAGAGGATGCGTGTGGTTAGAGTCGAAAAGATAAATTATATACCGAATGTACGAACGACGCATAATATGGAATAATAATGAGCGTATACGCGAAATTTATGAGATCTTTTTCCCACGCTATAACATAGCGCGAAAAAAAAGCTGACTGGCGTGTAAAATAGATCCGACGAGTTGATATCTTACGGCAATTTTGCGCATCTCGAAAAAAATACGCAATGCGGCATCCACAAAGCAAGGGCGTTTGAATATGCGTTTAGGTGAAATTTGGAAATAGCATGGGAAAGAGACGAAGAAATGTTATCTTGGGAGAAAATGAGAGATAGAAAAAATCGAGAGAGGAAAAGGAAAATACGAGTCTTTTTTGGGGATGTTCATTTTGTCGGCGTTTTCTGTTCATAGAAAATGAGAAGAACGCTGAAGAAAGGGTACAGAAAAGCGAGATACGAAAAGAAAGAGAAAGATAAAATTAAGAAAAATAAGATTAAGCAGAAAAACGCAAGGATAACGAGCTTTAGGAAAGATAGGGAATATATGAAATCCCCAAAATCCTTTTTTATCTCCTTTTTATGCGACACACTCTCGGATTACACGTGTGGAGAAATAGCCAGGAAAGATGAGAGAGCAAGAGAAGTAAAGTCTGCAAAAATGCCTGCACTGCAATGTGTGCAGCCTGAATTCACAATGAGAGAGACGATATTCCTTCTCCGAATTCTGAACGCGAAATTTCAGTCGATTTTTGGATTGCATACTTTGTACTTCAAGTGATTAAGCATAGAGCGAAAAACACGGAAATTATACAGCACAAAATATCTGAAAGAAAGGCGAATTTTATACCTATCAGATCAATTTTCCGAGGGTATTAGACAATTTTATCTCAAGAACGCAGCAGCGGTCCCAATAATTAGAACAAAGGATATTGGGTTTTGTTGGGAAAATAGTTTGATTTCATCAGAGAGCGTAGAGATGCAGAATGAAAATATTTGCCAAGTGGGAGGGACAAAGGGAGATCTCAAAATACGAAGAAACAAACGGGGATTTTGCGTCATCAATGATAAGAGATAGGAAGTAAAACCGTTGGGAATATAAGCTAAGAAATTAGTAAAGTTCCTGAATTAGAAACATTTTGATAGACTCGATAAAGTGTCACTTCTAAGTCCAAAAAGGCTAGTCTTTTGTGAAGAAAAGAGATAAAAAAGAGGGCATTTGAAAGCTCCGAATCTAAACCTATTTCCCTCGGGAGAATTTGTCAAAATTGCGACTTAAAAGCTGAGTTTTGCGAAAAAAAAACCTGATTCAGAAAAGATATAACAACTTCATAAATTACTCAGAAAATTACTCATGCAATAAAGAGCAATTAGTAAATAACGTAGTGTTATAGTTAGTGATAAACGAGATGAAATTTGAAAAAAATAGTGTGGAAAAAACACTCCGTCATTTACTAATTGCTATGATAAAGGATAAGAGAAAAGTTTGTACAAAAAACCGGCTGGAATATATAATTGCAGAGATGGCCTCAATCGTAGGCGAATGTGAATGGGAATAGTGCTAAGATGACATCGTTCAATGTGAGAAGAAATAGCGTTGTGAAATGATAGAGGGAAAGAGCGAAATTCAAATTTGGCGCCTAACAAATATCACGTAAAATTGTAGGAAAAGACGGAGAGACGAAATTTTCATCAGCACATTATTCAAAGGTAGAGAACGACTCAAGGACCCAGGTTTTCAGGTTGAAACAAAGAAAGTTCATTTTACCGAATTCAAGGCTGCTAAAATCGAAATTGATATAATTTTAGAGCGACAACATAGGTTATTGTGGAAATTTTATATAGAATTTGGCACGATCCTATTAACGGAAAATTGATAATTTGATTATATCATATCTCTTGCGCGCTCACATTAACGGTATTTGGAAAGAAACGGGTTTATATCACCATTTTCAGAAATCAACGACGACTATTTTTGGACAAATAATAAGATTTTAATGAAAAATATTTTTAGAAAAAAAAACAATTTGAAGATTAAATTTTGAAATTCGATTTTATCACGAAGAGTTGATGTGTCATAATATCATAGCTGAAATGCAATACATTGAATATAGTGAATTATGAACATTTGCATTTATTAAATTTAATCTGAAGGTATTTCAAATATGGTTATATTTTAAGGAAGGACTAAATCTGGTGAGTTAATAGTGGCATAGCTTAGAAAAAAATAAAATGAATTTGTCTTTTGATAACATGTTAACAGCGTTAACTCGCCGTTAACTCTCAGCTGAGTGTATTAGTGTAACGCACGAATATCAACCAAAAGTCGTCGTCTGCAAAGCGAATAGCAGCAGCGGCAGAAATATGCACAACAAAGAAATCAAAGCCTGCCCAGGCAAAACGTATAGAATATATCGATTGATGAGAGACGAAGAGAAGTAAAGACGATTGTAAAGGGACGGGGATAAAGGAAGTGGCCATAGCGCAAATCCATTATCTCGAATATGTGATATCCTGACACTAAATTGGAGCTTTGAGGGTTCTTCAAAATGATATAGAATTGAAATGTTCATTCCTAGGTATAGTAAAATAACAGACTTGTAGAGCATTAAGCAAGCTTCAAAATGGTGCAAAATTACTCTCTAAAATATTGTGTATCAAAAGTCGTTTAGACACTTGTAGAATATGAAAAGAACTACAAAATGGTGTGAAATTTAAATAAGAAATATTTCAGTATTTTACGATGCAAGGAATGAAAAATTGATTGCGAAAGAAGAGATAGACCTAATTTCTCCAAGTTGATTTGACCAGCGCCTATGCAAATTATGTGCGCGCAATTTCGCGCATACAAGGATTAGTCGTTGCGAACACAGATTTATAAGGCACTGTGCAATAGGATTAAAATTTCTGAAGAAAGAATTATGGCTATTCGTATTTATAATTCCAAATAAAAGGAATTTCAATATTCTTTTTTTACTAAATAAAAGGAATAAAATATGCACACAAAAGACTGTTAGGAGGCTGGCTGCAGGTAGTGAGAGACGAGAAAGTGCTAATGAGGTTTGGAAGTGGGGGAATCAATGTTGATTTTGTGCATGTCGACGTATTTTAAGTTGGGTATCGCAGTCTATGCGATCTTGATGATCATGATCTCAATACTTTAACCCCAATTCTATTTCCAACCAGATCATTGACGCAAATGGTCTGACAGCTGTCAAGAAGCTCCTGTCTACCAAGATTGTGGTCTTACCTGGACCTTCTAGAATAACTCTTATCAGACCACGTGTGCATAATCGCCACAGTACCTAAGGGCTCAACTCTATTGTCATTTCGTTCCTCTTTGCAGATTTTTTCACGACAATAAAGCCTTCTTACGAACTCACAGCGTTCTAATTACAACATCACAACCATTCTTCACATCGGGTAACTTGGGTTAGATGAAGAGAGATGAATTGGGGGTATTTTGGTGTGGGTCAATCGAAGGACCCATATTATGCACAAATCTTTCAAAGGAGAAAAATTACAGTAGAAATATAATAAATTTAATAAATATTCATGCAAAAATAGAATTGCGAAATGCCGAAATTATTTCAACGTTAAAAATAACTGTTGAAAATTTCAAACGAATGACAAAGTTTCGCTTACTCACACATGGCACATTTTGTTTATCTATCGCTTTTCCAATTTTCAAAACATCGCTCGAATGTTGTCCTTGCAGATTAACACCTTCGTGTAAAAAACGAAGTTTCGAAAAATAAGAATTAAAGACGTTTTTTCACGATTTGGGATATTTTATACAGAAAATGCTAAAAAAAAATTTGACCATCAATAATATAAACCTTCAGAATCCAAAGTTTGAGTGACATGTCACGCAAAATTTTTCAGGTTCTGAATTCTCGACGTCTGGGCCTCAAGTACCTTTGTTTTCTCACAAATTGCAACTTTTTTTTTCGAGCTTCTCAAGATCTGTTTTCAAAGCTCTCTATCCTGCGTTCTACAAGCACGTAATGCTAGGGAGCGTGCCTCTCTTCATGGCAGCGTGACGTAGTGGATGGCGAATTAGATTTTTGCCCTTTCTTGAGCGATAAGTGAGAGATCGCCGGTTGAGAGAACGCAAAGAAGCGCGAAAAAAGTTGCAATTTGTAGAAAAACGGGAATACATCATAAGCACGAATAAGACGTCTAGTTCCGACGGAAGTGTCTAAAATAGTATTTGAAACTAATTTATCATATCGCTTCTATAGGATTTGATAAAAAATTATTTTTTTCTTGAAATTAATTTTTTATAAGGTATTTCGTATATTCAGTATTTTGCGCAATGGTGACATGGTTTGGACATTATAAATCCAGAAGTATATAATTGTTCATCAAAAATCGCCTTATTCTTCAAGTCATTAGATCAAAAAATGACGTCACTTGTCATTGGTCTTTAGAATTAACGTTCATCTGACTTGATCCTGATCTTGTTCTTATTTTTCTTGCAGATAATCGATCAAGTCCCGCTCATCGCTATCTCTTTATTATGAGTCATCTCTTCTCTTTCATATAAAAGTGATTTTTGTCGATATGTTAATTAATAAAAGCTGCTGAAGCATCTTCCAAATTGGTAAATAAGTTCAAATAAAATAGTCCTTGTTTAGTTTTGAAGATTGAAAATCCATTGTTTTATCATTACTATTTTATAAATGGGCTTACTACTTATTACTTTTATATCTTGGTCGATATCTTTATTATTCGAGTTACACAATATTGTTTATCAAACCCTGTTGATTTCCTGTATCACAGATCTAATCACGATAATTTTTCCGATTTTATCTTTCTTTTCTCATTATATTTCGCCACTGTTCACCAAATTCGGCTTCTAGGCGTTGTCTTGAACCGTTTTTCTGCATTTATCTCTGTCAGGTTCGGTCTCTTTTTCTTTAATCAATTATCCTCTTATCGCTATCTCTTTTTCCGACCAAGATCGTCTATATAAGGATATCTATCTCCGAATCAAGTCTTCTTCAACCAGAATTTTCTCTCAAACCACCCCATTTACCATTTTCCTACCAAAACGTCACCTTTTTGGTTCAGATGTCCAAGCTTTCTGCGGTACTTTTGGTGCTCGTAGTCCTGGTAGCAGTGTCCCAAGCGCAATGGGGCTGGGGCTTCAGGCGTCACGGATGGGGCGGAGGGTAAGTTTACAAAGAAGTTAACCAAAAGTTGGCAATATTACCACTTTCAGACCATGGGGCGGCATGGGAATGTACCGGTTTGTATAGAATTTTTTCTTTCAATTTTTTCCCTACAATGTGACTTTTAGACCCTGGGGAATGGGTGGCGGCTATGGCATGGGTTATGGCATGGGTTATGGAATGCCTTACGGAGGTGGATACGGATATCCGGTAAAATTACCATGCTACCATTTGGTTACACTACCATTTCAGATGTACGGAGGAGGGTGGTACGGAAAATAAGACGGGTCAGAGGTGGTTCTCTAACTTCTATTTCGTCATTATCACCTTGTCTTCAATATTTGTCGATCTATCTCAAAGTGGATGCAATTTTATCTGTATATATTAATTTATTGCTTTTTCAAAATAAACATGTTCTTCAATGATGTCATATCAGAGAATTTCACTGTTTAATCGAGAATTTTCCGCTAACCCATATTTCAAGGAAGGAAATGATATTTTCCGTCGTATTTTTTATCTTGATCAGCAATATCGATTCGGCTTTGGCCTATTACCCAAACTGGAATCACCGCTTGCATGGCGGCCTATTGGGGGTTGGCTTAGGAAGGTCTAAACTTAAATTTACTTGAATTTAATCTAGTTTACGAATTTAGCAATTTCTACGGAATGTATCCTAGCGCTCCAACTTATTTCTACACGAATTATTACAATTTCGGATAACTTTCCATTCAAAAGATTATACGGCAAATTATATTAAGATATTCTAGATTTTTTCTTTTTTTAAATACAAATTTTCACTAGTTTACGCCGCACTATCATTATTAGTGACCGATAATTTGTAATTTTTAAACCCGTGATTTTAAATAAATAATTGATAAAAAATCTTTTGTTTTCTTTATTGTTCAAAGTTCGAAAATTCTAAGAAAAATGCGAATGCGTGGTCTCCACGAGCGCTATTTCGCAATGCAAATGTCGATCATGGCAACCGGGATTTGGAAAGAGATTTCTGAAGATCCAAAAAATTGCACAGAAGCCCCCGGAAAACTCGCGAAATCTTCATTTTCGTGCTAAATGTTTCAAAATCCGCGTGTTTCGAATTTTTAACATTCATTTTCAAAATCATCTAAGCTATCAATGGATTATAGCAGAAGCCATTCAAGGCAGGGCACTTCCAGAAGTATATTTATTTAAATTACCCACCTTTATTTATTTATTTTGAATTCAGCACCCGCTTCTCTATATGATTATGACGATTTCGTTCAACCACCGTCCACTACCTACGCTGCTTCAAGGCCCGGGACTCAATGTAACATTTTTCAAATTTATTTTTTAGGTTTAAATTTTTAGATCGAATATTAAACGACGACGATAATTACTTGGGCGGTCGAAATATTTCATCTAACGGAGTACCTTACGATATAATTAGCTTTGACGATCAACCCTATGACGATTTCGAGGTATGTTTTTTTTTTAATTAAGATTACTTCTTAAATTTAATTTTAGGACGATAGAGCTCCGACCTCTTATCAATATGAACCTTACGAATATGAAAGGCCGGATACTGTGGCTCAAGTCAATAATACGCAATACCGAGATCACGTGCCTTCATACATGGAAACCACGAATAACGCAGAATATGGCTGGAAAGTGCCATTGGCTCAACAAAGGTATACCATTTACCGTTTCAAGCTACCATAAAAATGGCATTCAGACATAAAGTCGAATCCGGGCTACCATCGAATATACCATTCTACGGGGACACAACAAATCGTGATCACTACGGACCAAAAATACCGTTGGCGCCGAAGAAAATAGAGTACTTTGAGAAGATCGATTTCCTTATAAGTTGAAGAATTCAGAAAACCCGCTCAGGACCTGGCAAAAGTCCCATTTTATGCTGAAACCACGTCTAGGGCTACATATACTCCTAAGGCCATGGTACCTCGGAAGAATATGAAGCCAGAAGGAACTCTGGGAAATCAGAAAGTTCAGGGAGACTACGACACTACGCATAATGTAAAACGTTGGAATAATGATTTCTAAGAATAATAAATTTTGACTTGCTCATTAAATATGAAATCTAACCTCTAATTTCCCCTAAAACTTGAATATTTTAGTTATTTTCCCTATTTAGATGCACTATGTCCCCATGCAAGCACAAAGAGCTAGAGCCATCCGAAGAGCCTCTTCGCTGTTTCCCGGCGGCCAAGGGGTTTGTCGCTGGACCCCCGTAAACTTGAATTTTTGCAAAAATTCAGCGATACGCCACGGAAATCTCGGACAATTTCACACAGAAGAAAGATCATACGTGTCCAGCTATAAAATACATGAGTTCTGCGCCTGAGTAGGAAAAGATCTCGTATTCGGTCATCTAATTAGTTTTTGAAATTTAAAAATTAGCATACACACTTTCCTTATGCTATTTTCAATTAGAAAAAATCAAAGGAGTATTGAGAACGGCGGCGGTCAAATTTTAAATTCAAAGAACTCGTTGGATGACCAGAATATTTTTCCTCTTAAATTTATGCTAATTTAGTCGAGGTCGATTCGTTAATGGCCACTGGTATATGAGGGTAAAGAAGACCGGCGGTGCTAAAAATCGGAATCAACAAAGTTTAAACCTAACTCAGAAATTCGATAGGATGGTTATTCATGAAGATTCTAGATCTTCAAGAAAACCTGCTAGCAGATGATTTCTCAGAAACTGGCTTTCCTCAAAATTTATCCACAGGTGCCATTTTTATAGACAACTTTTTGTAAATGCATCCTTTCTAGTCATAAAATAGGGTTTCAAAGAATGCAAAAGTCCAACTAGTAAATGTCAGCACATGAAAAATTGCAAGAATTGAATTGTAGTTGGTATGTTTTGAACCGTTTATTGCAAAAACTGATCTGATGAACCCAAAATTCGAAAATCGAAAATAAAATAGATTATTGTGATTAAAATGAAATTATGAAGGATACACGGAGATATTTATGGTCTGAATCGTTATATTTGAACGTTGCCTGAAATATAAATGATAGAAAAAATGAATAGAAGAAAAAATAAGCAAATTTTCTGAGGTGTAGAATAATTGTGTTCGTCGAATTCTTAAGTATAAATTTAACATTTTATAAAAAAAATACATGATTTTTCTTACCCTAACATTTTCTTCCGCCACATTTCTAGTTTAGATGAACAGAAAATGTATCGGTAAAGAGATAAAAATGTAAATGAAAAATTTCTCCGTTAAAACTGCGATTAGTATCGAGATTATTTGGGTTACTGAGTTGGAGAGCGCAAGCCCTTCCCCTTTGTGAGGACAAAGCCAAGGAAAGCATTTTTTTTCTAAAATTTGTACTTTTATATTTTTATTTTTGGTGTCAAATTAACTAATTACCAATATTACCATTTGGTACCATTTTGTTAATCACTAGAGATGAGCAATTGCCAAATTTCTGGGACTTTTGAATTCTTTCTCTCAGCTACCATCTGCTAGATGGGTAAAATAGGCCAGCTGGTCGCCCGACCCGATTTGACCTTTCAATCCCTCTTGCTCTATGGCCTCCCATATATCCCTATGGATTTAATGTATCCCTTTCCTTCTCCTAGTTTCGAAGTTATCTCTGATTTTTGCAAGTTTTTCAAGACAATGGTAGCCCCGCTGCGGGAGACGTTTGTCAATAAAACAGGTGGGTGCGAGAGAGTACGGCAAATAAAGAGAAGAAAAGGGGGAGAAAAATAGGAGTTCATAGAAGATAGGGAGGGTGAAAAAGAAAAAGACAGATGAGAAGAGAGCCAATTGTTTCTGCTGCACAGAAGGCTAGCCTCTATGTTTGACCATTCTCTCTTTCTTTTTTACTCTCTTCAATTTAACAAACTATTTCGCTTTCTTTATTTTCCACTCGTTCTCTAACCGTCCACCCCTTATACAGAGGACTTTTCTCTGAATAGCTATTATTAGATCGATTCGTGTATTTATATTGTCTTTCGAAGTTCAGGTTTAGAAATTCATTTATTTTTAAAATTTAAGTTTAACTTCATTTTAATTCATGATTTTTATATTGAATCTAGAATTTGTATCTCAAACTTCGCCATATTTCTGATCTTTCAGTTCAATCTGAAACTTTACATAAAATTTAGAAATTTTCAATTTAACAAATGCTTGAAAGTTATTGAAGCTTAAAAACTTTTCTCGAAAGATTACTCCTTCCTATCTCCATTCTTTTGAGATAAGATATCTCTTTTTATAGATATTTGCCTTATGCTTTCCATCTTTTCACTCTCCATATTCCGATTGCTATTTTCCCTAAGCCTTCATCGATTTCCAGCTTCTAGAGCTCTTCCCCTTCAAAGGCAAAAGAGAGCTCCCTTTCTCCATCCTTTAATTCTAGTAGATCAAAATTTGTATCTTTTAAATCTCGACAGAAATTGCAATTTTCTATGAAACCATTATTATTTTCCGAAAGGTTACTATAGTTTTATGCTAATTTGTATGAAATGCGAATTTCAGAGGTAATAATCCTCTGATGCAAAGGTACTTCGACGAAGAGGAAATTCGACTTAGGGAGCAGATTTCCGAATTACTCGCCGATGAGTGGAGTTGGGTGAAAGATCCAGTGAGTTAAATAATTTATTCTATATCATATTTATCTTTATCATATTAACTCTATAATTCTAGCCTTCTAAAACTAAATATTATAATTTTCAATTATTTAAGAAATGTGATTATATTCAAATTCTAAATAAAAATGAATATTATCATTTCAGCACAACTACGAAGTGGTCGTGCATCAACGAAGAGCCTTTTTCCACCCGGTTTACGCCTTCGGAACCGCAGCGGTAAAGGGCGAGAAGAAACTAACAGGAAACACGGTAGCCTATTGGGAAATTGACATTAGACAACAATTATATGGAACTTCACTCATGTTCGGGATTGGAACGCTTAAAGCCGATGTAAGCGAATTTTAGATATCTCTTTTTATCTTGAATTTTATAAATCACTTTTATAAGTTGAAATCTAGATGTAATGTTACTAAATCTATGATAAACCTTGTTCGTATCTGAAGATTGCGTGTATCCCTTTTTAGGTTGAAATTTTCTCATTTATCAGGAATGATCAAATCATTTTTAATCGGGGGATTTGATTCATACTTTCTTAATGATATTATTTTCAGAACCTGGCTCGATGCACATTCATCGATTTGATTGGGAAGGACGAGCATTCTTACGGCATCACTCATCTGGGCACAGCCATACACGCGGGGGTTTCCATCAAGATCGGCAAGAAATTGCATCCTTCTAGGTAAAGAACTTACAACAACAAAAATTAGCTTAATATTTGAAGAAAAACGTAAATTTAAAGTTAAAAAATTGCCTAAAATCTAATATGTCTTATGCCTACATTTAATGGAAATTTTTAGATGCATAATCGGGTTGTTATTCGACGGCCCTCGAAAGACGCTAACTTATTTCGAGAACGGCAAATTTCTATGCACTCCGTTTACGGAAATCGACACGAGTCGGGATTACTATCCAATGGTGGCGAGCACAGCGCAACAGTCACAATTCTACGTGATGAATCAGAAGACTATCCATATCGTTCGACCTTTAGCCGATTTGGCTTTGAGCAAGGTAGTATATCTTTAAAAAATACATATAAAGTCTTGTAATACCGTAGAGTTCCGTGGGCGGAGTCCATTCTTTCTCCCTTTAGAACATAGAAAGAAAAACAGTACGCTGGGTTCATTCTATTTTCGTCTTTGAAATAGGAAGAAAAAGAAAGAAAGGCACGCCCATTTTGTTATGCGACATTACATAAGATTAATTTATTTCGGAAAAGTGATAGTTGAATTTCAGCTAGCCGATACATTGCCGCCCCAAGCCACGATTTCCCTGCCTCTGCCAAAAAATTTGATCAATCAACTCCTGCATATCAATCGGAAAAGAAAACGACCATTTTCTGACTTACCACCCGGATATCAGAAATCCAATAAGAATACAGTCGCCTATGCGGATACTCTGAGGCCGATTATTGAAATAATCTGTGATCAGGTGAAACGATAAGTTGATCTTCATTAAGTTATATCTTGGAATAAAAGCTATTGGCTTGTATATTTGGGGCTCTATTTTGGACTATAAAATCTTTTTTTTTGTAAAGTAAACTTATTTTATTATTGGTGATTGGAAGAACGTCGATATCCAAAATTGCGTTATTCGCCTCGTTTCTCTTCTATGTGACTTACTATTTCGCTTCAAATTCGATTTCGAATTGCTGCTGCATATGAATATCGACTTTCTCTCCAATCAACAATACCTAAACCCCAAATAGATTCTCGAAGTCTAAATATTTGGAGCTTCTATTTTTGGATTTCCTATATCCTCTTCTTTATTATCTAATAAGTGCTTTCGACTGCTCAAACTCTGATCTCTTGAATTTGTTCTTTTTATCAAAATCAAAATAAGAAATTTTTTCGTGTTAATTTTCTAGTCATTTTCGCCATGTCAAATCTGTTGCAAAATGATAATTGAAAACTTTGAAATTAGCTTACATTGTTCCGGTTGAAATTTCATTGTGAATAAATTATTTTTGACTTCATTACCTCTCAATGCTCGCCAGAATCAAGCAATGGTTCCTCTATCTGTACAAGTACTACTGGAAATACGTGAGCGCAATTAGCTCAACTTAATTACACCCTAACTAACTACTAGGGTAATTATCTTCGAATTAATTACCCAGATAATTAGGTCAACTCGAACGCGAAATGTTCGGAGCGATGTCGATTTTGGCATAGGAAAAAAGATACGGTCAGCGAAAAAGAGTCCATCACGATCGAAGTCGGTGTCAAAAAGACTCCATCGAATAATGTAAGAAAAAAATTGGGTCCGAAAAATTTAGGCCCAAAAATTTGCTTCTAGAAATTTCATTACTGCATTTTAGGTCAGCACTTGCAACTATTCGGTATTCTCGTTTCTGCCTGTGTTTCTCTTCCATCAATTCTCCCAGTTCGCCAACGCCCTCTTCCTCATCATCTACCTCGTCAAGGTACGTACGCTCTGAGGTGACTTCATGACGTCATCGAAAATTCGGAAATATTGTGAGAAGATAGGCCCCGCAACTACGATGTACGCCAATTTTTCTTGCTCATCCGAAATCGCAATTTCTAATAATGTAAAGAAAATTATAGTTTCCTGGCCACAGGCAGCGTCGTTTACAGGGAGTGTCGGTGTTCCGGCGGTGTATAATACAGAAGGCTTTTTTGAGATGGAAGAATAGCCATGAGAAATGTGTGTTGCGGGGCCTAATTGTATAAGATGACGTCAGCTTCCAATAGATGAGTCTTAGTTCATCGTGCCGAATCCGCCATTCGGAAGCGAAACGCTCGCCCCGCTGGCGTTCATCATCTCGGTAGCCGCTGTGAGGGAGATCTACGAGGATCTGGTAAGGGCATAGTTGGACGTATTGGCGTCACCAGATCTGAAAATGATGCCCGTATTTTAGTGCCGAAGATGGAGAGATCGCAAAGTCAACGAGCAAAAGTGTCTGGCGTTCGTCGACAATGAATGGAAGATCATCAAATGGAGCAATGTAAGAGCGTTATATTTTTTTTTATAAGTGACACCATTCCAGATTCACGTCGGCCAGCTGATCAAAGTGCAGATGAACGAGCAAGTCCCGGCAGATATGCTCATTCTGAAGACGTCCGAAGTGAATGATGTCGCGTACATCGAGACAGCCAATTTGGATGGAGAGTCTAGTCTGAAGGTATGACGTCATAAAATGAGGTTATAAAAGATGCCGTTTCAAATTTAAGGTACGCCAAGCCATCAACGACCTGAACAACATCGCCTCAGAAGCGGCAGTGGAGGTTTGAAAAGATTCAGAGCTTTATGGGCGGAATCTATTCTTTCTCTTCTTTTTTCTATAAAGGAGAGAATGATCACACCTACAAAAGCGTGCGGCATTGCGAAATGTTGTAAATTTTTGAACGGATGATATTTTATTATAGAATCTATGGAAGAAGGGCGCTACCATTGTCTGTGACCCACCGAACAAGAATCTGTACGAAATGGACGGTTACATCGAAGTTGGGGCGCAGTTTCTGGGCACCTCGAATAAAATCGCCTCGGGCGATAAGGGCAGAATACCCTTTGGTAAATATGGCGCCTTTTAAGCGCATAACGTCATCGAATAAGTTAGGCATTGGAAATATGCTCATGCGAGGCGCCCGTCTGCGTAACACCCAGTACATCTACGGCGTCGTCATTTACACGGGCAAGCAGACCAAGCTGCTGATGAACAACATCGACAGGGCGATAAAGACGTAGGATAACGTCTTCTAATGACGTCATTTAAAATGTGACTTCTTTTAAGGTCTCATCTACACCGCGTGGTCAATTGGTCGATATGCATGAATTCGGGGGCGTATTTTCTAACGAATGTCGTCGTCGGCTTCGTGATGCGCGTCTGGCCGCCTCGAAATTTCGAGATTCTCGGGGATTGCCTTATGTTGGTTAGTAAAAGGAATCAATAATGGATGTGGCTTACATTGCAGAATTTGAGCGCGGATTTAGATAGAATTTCGATAAGAGGCGGGACCAAATGAAATTTGCAAAAGTATCGCACGCTTTTCAGACAGCTATTTCTACCGCTTTTTGGAATGCTCGATTATGTTGACCGGCTTCATCCCCATGTCGCTGTTCGTGTCCATTGAGTGTGTTGAAGTGCTGCAGGTTGGAAAGAGATCATTTCTAGATTTCGGCATTATTTAAAAAGAGATCGATCTCAGGGATTGCACGTCAAAAGAGACGTAGAACTGATGGACAATGAGGGCAAGAAGGGCTGCGACGTGAAAGCCTATTCGCTGATCTCCGAATTAGGCAGAGTCTCCTATGTGATGTCGGACAAAACTGGGACTCTGACGCAGAATCAGATGAGATTTCGGTGGGTGGGAAAAGCAGATGTTCATCATTTTCTCATAGGGAAATTTTATGATACACAAATCAACAAGGGGTGAAATTAAATTGCACCACTTTGTCTATAATTTCTTTCGACATGTATTATTTATGTTTGTATCAATTGAAATTAATGGATTCTTTAAAGTCGATCTTCACGAAAATGGCTCCTGCAATTTCAGAAAATGCTCTGTGGGCGGAGTCAAGTACGCCAATAAGAAGTCGAAACGGACCATGGACTTTTATGCGAGGAAAATGCTCGAACATCTAGCTAGTAATTCAATGGTAAAAATATGACGCCTTATGACTTCTTTTAAAAATAGCGCTATTTTTTAATGGCGTCATTCAGAGTAATTCCTCTCAAATCCGTCAGTTCTTCTTGGCGTGCGCCGTCTGTCACACGGTCAACACGGAAAACGTCGACGAACGAATCGAATATCACGCTACTTCTCCTGGTAAGAGGAAACGATTTTCATATATCCAGATTTGTAAATCTCACGAATTCGGCACATGCGGATATATAAAATTCATAACACAAAGTTGGTCTTCATATCGAGAATTTTATGAGTTGATGAAAAAGAATTTTAATGATGGAGAATTTATTTTCAATGCACATATTTGAAATCTTTGATTAAAATGGATTTCATAAACCTGGGTATGTAAAATCCCCTTCCCTTCAGATGAGCTCGCAATAGTCACCTTCGCTGCTAATGCCGGCTACAAGTTCCACTCGCGATCCATGCATAAGGTTCTCGTCAAAACTGTAAGTGAAGAGAGATTTCATATATCTTTTTCCGGCTCTGTGTTACTAACCGCCTGCACTAGTAACCGGATTCTAGAGTGGAGGAGTGTAGACAAGGTGAGAAATAAGAAAAAAGGACCTGTTACCAGTATAGACGGCTGCGACTACCAGGCAGTTAGTAATACAGAGGGCCTCTTTTTTAAACCTGGCTAAATTCAGGGTGCGCGATTTCTCGAGTTCGAATTATTGGCCGTACTGGAATTCAACTCTGAGCGGAAAAGGATGTCGGCGATCGTCAGGGACAAGGAGGGCCAGATCATGATCTACTGCAAGGGAGCGGTAAAGATATATCAAATCCCTGAATATACGAAATCCCACTTAGGATACCATGATCATGAGCCGCTTAGCGACGACACCTCCCAAAGTCATCAAACGCTCCAAGTCTCATCTTTCCGCTTTTGCATCTGAAGGTGAAGGTTATATAAAACCTTGGTTTATAAAATTTCCTTTTTAAAAATGATATATGAAATCTGGATTTAAAAAATTTGTTGAATTCCAGGATATCGCACCCTATGTTTCGGCGCCAGGGAGATCAGAAAGTCGGAATATGGAAGCTGGAAAAAGCGGTACGACGAGGCGATGCTGGCACAAGGCTCCACCAAAAAGGAGCTGCTCAACGACTGCGCCGAACAGATCGAGAAGGTTTTGAACGAGTTTATTTCTTCCAAAGAATATAAAATTTTCGGTTCTAGAGCATAATTCCTGAATTTCCTGAAAACATTGTGTTAATTTTCGTGTATTTTTACATGATATTTTATGTTCTAGAAAAAAATTTGAAATTTCCTCGACACTTCCATTTTTTGTTCCAGAACTTCGAGTTGATCGGCATCTCAGCAATAGAGGACCGACTCCAGGACGGCGTCATAGAAACGATTGAGAAAATCCAAATGGCCGGCATCCGAGTGTGGGTTCTGACTGGGGACAAGCTGGA
This sequence comes from Diploscapter pachys, assembly GCA_002287525.1. Lineage (NCBI taxonomy): Eukaryota > Metazoa > Nematoda > Chromadorea > Rhabditida > Rhabditidae > Diploscapter > Diploscapter pachys. Next base: position 98,679 of record LIAE01007551.1, read on the forward strand.
AACTGCCATGAATATCGGTAGGAGATATGTAAAATTTTAAAATTTAAGAGGGAATGTGGGGATTTATGAAATCAGTATTTATAAAATCCTCCTTTTAGGATCTTCCTGTAAACTGCTAAGTCCCAAAGTCCCGACTTTGCTACTGGAAACTCAAGACGCTGTCTCGACAACGCAGAAAATCAATGGATTCGTCTCGACTCTGGGCGATAACTTGTCCAGCAAGAATCTGAGATTGGCGCTAATCGTGGACGCTACGGTAAAAGAACGCCCTTTGATGACGCCTTTTTAAATGACGCCCTTTCAGTCTCTCTCGTTCGTCCTCAACAACGAAGATCTGAGGTTCCAATTCATGCGCGTCGCATTGTGCTGTTCCAGTGTCATCTGCTGTCGTTGTACGCCAATGCAGAAGGTTGGGGGGTTATTTTTTAAAAGGCATTATCGTCTGTTTCCCATGAAATAACCGTTCCCGAAAATGAATGAAAATTTTGAATACATCATCAAAACGCACAAACTGACCACAAATATCTGCCATTTGCATTTCTTCACCCTTACGGAACAGTCGAATTCTTTATTTCTCTCTTAAGAATTCAACCGTCTGCTTGACGGAGGACTTGAATTTTGATGGAGAAATGAACAATTCAACTACTCTGAAGTGAAAATGGCAGACATTTGTCGTCAGTCTGTGCGTTTTGATAATGCTTTCAAAATATTCAAATTCGCGATTTGTTCGAGAACGGTCGCTTTGCCACAGAAGATAGATTGTGCTTATTTTTTAGGCTGACGTCACTGATATGGTGAAACAGAACGTCTCGGGGAGCGTGTTGGCGATCGGCGACGGGGGAAATGACGTTGCGATGATTCAGGCGTGCCGTCATATCTTTCGAAAATAACGCCAATGACGCCATCTGTTTTAGAGGGCAAGCGTAGGCGTCGGAATCGCGGGAAAAGAGGGTATGCAAGCGGCGACGAGTGCGGATTACGCTGTTACTAAGGTAAACTAGAATTTACAATGAGGATAGAAATATTTTATTTTGATGATTGAATAACGACGAAGATCAGCTTCACCAAAGATCTTCTATTGAAGTCCAATGAAAATCAGCTTTATCTCGGATGATTTTTCAGTTTAAACATCTGGAAAGACTCCTCTTCGTTCACGGAACCCTATCCCTGTTCCGCACCACCAAAGTCGTCCTGTTCGTGCTATACAAGGGGCTTCTGGAGAGTATTCTGCATGTGTGGATTTTTTCTTAATTTTCATAAAATAATAGAATTTTCAGATCTACTTTATCTTCTTCAACGGCCACACGGCGCAGTTGGCCGTGGACACCATCGACTCGCAGCTCTACAGCATGTGGTACTGTGCGTGAGTTCTGACTTTTCTCGATCCACCATTTTCGCCAAAACCCAATTTTAGATGGCCCTGTCTGAATTTGGGGGTTTTTGATCGACCCGCGCCGGTAGACTTCATGATCGCTAACACGAAACTTTACACGTTCTACAACAGGAACATCAATCTAGTCGTAAGAAAGGGCGTCACAACGAAAAATGTGTCATCACATAATGTCTATGGGCTATTTTTTAGAGAATAGCGTCATGGGCGTTAAGTGCAGTGCTCCACGCGATGACGATCAACATCATCAACTATCTGAACAACCACTTAGGAAGTACTGTAGAAATATTGATTTTATAAGGGTTACGGTAATTAATTTAAGTAGCCCTGGACTCGACCGGTCGGCCGTGCGGATTGTACGTGGTGGGCAATACGGTGTACGCCCTCGCGATTTGTGTCGTCAATCTGAAGATGCTCATCGAGACCGACTCCATCACTTATGTACGCCTTTTTCAAACAACGTCCTTTTGACGCCCTATTTTTATAACGTCATTTTTCAGTGGGCGCCAGTTTCAATGCTCCTGTCGCTAAGTCTAATGCTCGTGATGATCGCGTGGAACTCGTTTATGACACCAGTAAACTTATTCAAACTTATCGATCTAGAAAAAATGATCGATTTTTATCTAGTACATCCGCTTCATTGAGCCGCAAAAGGACCTGCTGTTCCTGCAAATCCCCTACATGAACAGCTTTTGCCTCGGCGGCCTCGTGCTAGGACTCATTTTTGTGATCGAAATCACCTTCAAAGCGTAGGTGAAAAGCAGCTTTTCTTCTTGAAACTTCACCTATATTTTCCTGTTTTAAACTATTAATGAAAAAATCGGAGGAAATTTATGAAGACCACACTTTCCCAATATCATTTTCTTTAAATTTTATCAGCTTTCCAAAAATACTGAAAATAACTAGATTGCCTGAAAGTTACCGATAAATAATAATCCTTTAGGATCCGCCGTACGATCTATCGATCAGATGCTGAATTGATGCTTGTTCAGCAGGTTGGACGTCGTCTTGCCGTAATCCCGAAAATATTGGTTTGCAGGGAGTCCGAGGCATCAACTACGACTATCTCTACAAGCCGATCTACAAGATTTGCGATATCGTCGGAATCAAGACCGAAAGCGAGCTGCTGAAAAGTGCGACTTAAATTTCAGTCTAATTTTTGAAATGAGAAATTTCAGACGGTTTTGCATTCGCTCAAGACGAAGGCGAGTTTGTCTCCCAGCAACAGATCATCGAGGCGACTGCAAGCAAGAGGGAGGAGAAGAGCGTAAGGTTTTATGCTAAGTTCTATTTTCTTCGATTCATTTTGTCGTCTTACAAATTTGCATTAGTAACAAACACGCTCCAATCAACACATCCATTATTATTAGAAGGAAAACTTGTTCTATTCTGCAAAAACCATGCAAGCCAGGAAGGGTCAATTTGTCAACCAAACGATTGCTTTACTTTTCTGGGAAGAGGTTTCGTATCTCCACACTACAATCATTTGAAATGAGTGCAATTATTCGAGGAGACATCAACGAGCTTGGCATTACCCCTCCTACTTTTGCCTCTACAGACTGCATTTGCGATTAGTGCAAATTCTCAAGAAGACGACAATAATTGAAATCGTTCTTTGAGAAAAGATTAGAATATCCTATTTTAAAATGAATGCTAATTTTTCACTGATTTTAATCGATGTCCTTAAAAATATTGAATCATGATCTTCAATTTTTGAGAATAGGCTATTTTGATCGGTTTCAGAAAGCCGAGCGATCGGACAAAACGGCGGAGGCGTCGAGCGAGCAGACGGACCCAGTGAAGTTGGACGGACGAGTCAAATGAAGAAGATCAACCCTATTCGGATCAAAGATAAGTCAATCGTTGATCCGCCAATCTCCTTAAATCTTGAACGCTGCACTTGCACCAAAGCAAACATTAACCTTTGCCTGAGAGGGGTTAATAATAAACGAATTCAAAAGCAAAGACGAAGAATTTTCAAGCCAATCAGGATTTTGTTGGCTGTTATCTTCGGTTGAGGGTGGATTTTTCTCCCACAAAACTTTGAATTTGATGATAAGATAATCCAACGCAAGGCTTTCAAATGAAAGATTTGAAAACAACGACAAATATTTTCAAAAGGGCCTTCTGCACTAGTCACTCTCAACTTACTATCACCTTGTTGTAGAAATTACCTTCTTTTCTGGAAAATAGTATGTATGGAGACGAGAAAAAAGTGGGTAACTTCTACAAAAGGATGAGAGTAACTTGGGGGTAACTAGTGCAGAAGGTCTTCAAAAGAAATGGACAAAGTTCTCTTCATCCTTGCCGAATTTCTAATTGGATTTGATGGATAAGTTCCAGTGATGAAGATAAGCCTTGACAAAAACAAAGATGACAATGATTCAAGCGATGAGAGAGACACGTCGCGTAGTGAATTCTCCCATTTAGCAAAATCCCTTTCTCATCAGGTTAGCCTTGAGAGGGGTGATAATAAGTGATGAAGAAGAAGAAACATCAAGTTTTTCTTTCTGCCAAATCCCATAAATCTCTTCATCAACAGGAGGGTCTTGCTAACTTTAACTTCAACTCGAATTAAATTTAAAGCCGAAGTTGGATTTGTTCGCCCTCACAACTTCCCGATCAAAATAGCAAGAAACTGAGATCTAATCGTTTATTTGAACACTATGTCATTATTACAGAAGAAGATAAATTAAACTCAATAATTTAATTGGCTAATTATCGTCTAATGATGGGCCTTTCTGTTGGCCTTGCGAGCCTTGCGGTGGTGGGCGGCGGCTTTTCTCTTGGCGAGGAGTTTTCTGCGGTGGGCCACTCGTCTAGCTTTGGCGAATCTGGCGGCCTGCAAAACCAGCTATAAGAGAGCTCATTTATCTCCAAATTAATCAAATCAGCCTGTTGGAATCGTCACCTATATTATCATCTTCACGCGCTCAAGTCTTTTTATTGAAACAGCATGAGGGACAGAAAATAGGCGGATGACGAATCCAACAAGCCGCGAAATCTCCGTACCTTGGCTCTCTTGGCTCTGAGGGCCTTGAGTCTGAGCTGTTTTCTCTTCTGGGCGAATTTGCGGGCCTTGATGGCCTTGGTTCGTCTCACAGCTCTGGCCTTTCTCCACTTGGCGAGTCTCGCGGCTCTGGCCTTTCTCCATCTGGCAAGTCTCGCAAGTCTAGCCTAAATTCACAAAATTAAAACAAAATCTGGAAAGGAAAATTCCTGCCTTTCGTGCCCTGAGGGCTCTTGCCTTGCGTGCCTTGATGGCTCTTGCCCTGCGCAACTTGGCGGCCTTCTTGGCTCGAGCAGCTCTGGACTTGAAGGTCCTGATCACGCCAGAGTCACGGGATTCCGAGATTTCGAGGGGCTTAGCGGCTTCAACTCCAGTCTGAAATTTGGGGGTCTTGAAAACCCTGGACTTTGAAGGAAACAACCTCCTTGGCAGGCTCGTCAGCCTTGACGAAGCACAGCGTGACAGCGAGCACCAGACCGAGCAAGATGAGGGTTCTCATCCTGAAAATTTGTTTATGATAAGAAAGAACCCGACAGAAAAATAAAATGATCATGAAGTAATGCTGGCTTTAGTCAGTAGTCATGCATTACTAATAAAAAAGCGAAGAAAGAAATATGTGAAATTCTGAGGAAGATTCTAAAGAATGGCGCGCCTGCTGGCCCGCAAGGATTGGAGATTTCCATGTATGACAGAAAGACTTGGACAGGTTGACGTCGATCTTATATAGACCGATAGATGAGATAGATGGCAATCAGACGGAGAGATAGGGCGGTTGAAAGGGAAAGCTTCAAGTCTTCGGACAGACAGGGGGCTGGATCGTCACTGCCTTCCTCCCTGCCTGCCCTTCGTCTTGCCAACGTAGTCTCCCGCAAGGCCTTGTCATGCTTCTTTCCGATATCCTCATATATCCCCCCCCCCCCCCCCCCCCCC
>LIAE01007551.1:104040-119896 GCA_002287525.1 Diploscapter pachys
TCACCCAGTAGGGCCTTCCAAAGTATCACTTACGTTTTCACGTCTGCTGTCGGGAACCGGTTCCAGGTTCATCTCCCCGTCTAAGGGCAAAAATGCCGTGTATGATCTTCCTGGGACTAAAACAGAAGTCGGAATTTTGGGGGCCTAAAAATTTCTTACTAGCAAACAAATGTTTACAGGAAAAAGTAATGATAGCTTGCAATTTTCACACACACATACACATGTCCTTGAAATGATTGCCAATGTTGACGAAAATATCTTTACACAAAATTGGTTAAGCTTCAAGGTTTCGCCGTGTAAAATTAACCGCGCTGACGTTTTTCTATCTGCCGAAAAATCTCTCCGTTGTCGTTGTTGCGCATTTTATCGCTTTTTCTCCGTAGGAGCGTCGTAATCTGGTCTGTCATTTCTAGCTGAAAAGATATTTGACAGCGATATCTCGAGAGATCTGCCAAATCTGGGAAAATTCGATAGGCAACAAGCTAGGGAAAGTCAGGTCTGACACTGATACGAATCTGTCAGTTTGGAGGCCATACTGTGAAAAATTCAATGAGAAAAAGCTGAAACTTTTTGAATCCAAAAATAAGCCCAAAGAAGGCTTATTGCCGTTGTCCTAGACAATATCGTCATTATGACGTTTTCTCTCATGATAAACATCAAATACGATGTCTTCCGATCAAAAATTATTGTAGAAAATAATTTTTTAATGTATATTTGTGTTTAAATTCAAATTTATTTATGACAATCAATCAAATTTGTTTTAAGGAATGAGAAAAAGTAAATTTGTTTAGTGTCCGCAAGTTCCGCTCACTTTGTGAAGCAAAAATTGGTTCAATTTTTGGTTCCTCGTTAATTATGTTGCTAATTGGGCAATTTCGAACAAATTTCTCTCATATAAATATTCAAATAAGCATATGAGCAAACGATTTGCGCCTTTAAAACGCTGTAAAAACAGTCCAGAAATGTTTTGGGACCGCTTAAAGTTTTCTCGTCAAGCAAATTTCGCGTTTTTTGAATTTTCTACTTGAAAAAGGGGATTCCTTCAAAGCATCTAGAACATACTCTTGCATATTTTAGAACAAAAAATGTAAAAGAATCACCGACGACAACCTGTATGAAAGTCGTTATTTTCAAAAGTACGCAATGCACAACTTTTGATAGAAGTGTCAGTTCGGAAAAGAAAAAATTGTTCAATTCTTCCCAGAACAAGCTTAATTCAATGGTGTAGGTTTTAAAACGGAACCCTTAATTTCAAAAAATCACTTGCGGACCCTAAATTAAAATTTGTTTTTTTCAATATGAACATCATATATGCGAATAAGGCTAGAATCATCTCCAGAATGTATAAAACTTGTATAGAACATTTGTTTTTCCTTCAAGTCGAATTACAACAATAAATACACACCACACGAGAAGAAAATCTATGAAAATGCTCTAAGAAAAATAGAAATCTTATAGAATTTCAAATAAAATTTCTAGAACCTAAAGGCTCACAATTATAGTCGATTGCGGAATTGTGAGAGTTAGCTCCTGCTGCCGCATGAACCATAGGAATTTGGGGGTTGCTTTGAGTTATCGGGCTATTGAAACTCCATGTATATTCAGACTGAAACTTCCAATTATTCTAAATTTAGAGCCTAAAGTAAAATTACATCTCCAAAGTATTGCCCAGTAGTGGTCGTTACGGGCTGATTCATCGTTTGATATTCATTAGCGTTATGTTCGCTATGTTGATTATCCATGCTGTAGTGAATTTCATAAACTCCAGAATTCGAAATTCCGGGAGTCGGGTTTTTCTGTGCGTCAGATTGAAGATTTGTCATTTGCTTCTGAGGAATTTGATATGATGTCTTTCCAATTGTATAATAAGGTCGGTGTCTTGTATTGTTCGAATAGTTAGTCTGCTGAGTCTGATATTGATTTGGATGATAGGAAGTATCAGCCTGATTTGAATAGAAGAAGCTGGGGGACCTTAAGAATTAGTATAAATTCAAATTCAAATTTAATATATTTGTATTTACTTGTTATGTGAAGATGTAGGAGGCCCCGAATAATGACCGTCCAATTCATAAGGTAGGGAGCTTCGTCGACTTAATTGCTGGACATTAGTATGAACCGGTGTTGCCTGGACTTGAGGGAAATTCGGATTGTTAAAGTTCGGGATTTGGGAAGTATCTGAAAATTCCTTTGAATTTCAATCTTGCGTTAATTCTAACCATTTATGTAATCTAGCGCTAATTCCAAGTCGGTGTCCAAGACATCATGAGGCATTGAACTACTTGGCGCCAAATTTGGATGCGCTTGAATTGCAATGGGGGCAGAGCTTTGAGCTGCCGTAATCTCTGGAGGAGATTTTAGTGAATTATGCCTAAATTTAAAAAAAAAATTGTTTTTTTTTCAATTTTTTTATACCGCAATTCTCCTTTGCATGATGAAGACGGTGTTTGAGCGTTAGAACTCGAACTTCCCGGGGATTTCGTCGTAGACGAACTTGAGCTAGTTGGAGTTCTCTGCGGAGAAACACAAATTACATCGTCATCCTGAAATTTATTGATTTTTTCAACAATCGATAAATTGATGTTTACATCATCATCCTTCGGCATTGGTTCAACATTAGGCGTGGGTTCGTAATGCTTGATTTTCATGCCTTTGAGAACGTCCACCAATAACATATCGCCAATTTTACATTGTTTGTAAAGACTCATAACGTTTTCCACTAGGGTCTCTCCGATTCTCTTAATTAGGATAATTAAAGTAGTTAATTGGGGTAAGGTAGTTAAATTTAGTTACCATAACAATCGGCATGAACATGAGTAGATTCCCAAATCGCGAACTTGCGGTTTCATTCGGATGCAACTCTCTTGACACGTAGTAGAGCGTTTCGTAAAGCCGATTTCGAAGCTTCAAAATCTCAGCTTTGCCCTCGCGCGATAATCCTTTGATCACTGAAACACTTTGAATAGTTAGAAATTCGGAGGTGGTTATTATGGATTGTGAAGAGGTAGATACTGTATGCTTTTTGCAATTAAAATTTTTTCAAATATTCTTTCTTTAAAAAGTGAATTTCATATATATTCTTACGTGGATTCAGAGCGATGATAGACTTGAGCAGAGAGATTTCCTCTTCTTGTAGCGAAAACTCCCGCAAAGGCTCAATCAGATCGTCAAGACACCTTTCAGCTAGGTTATTCGCGAAGTGACTTAAATTAGCCATTTAAAAAAATAGTATAGTTTAAAAATACTATGGCTCAGTCCACTTCTTATAGCTGTCACGCTGAATATATCCAAACGTATTTAAAGATATGATATCCAAGCGCTTAGTCATTCTAGCCGTATTAGAACAGAAGGTGAACACCGTCATAGGCGCGAAGCCATATCTGACTAGTTCTACCTAAATTTATATTATTTAAATTTAAATAATAAATATTGGATATTTATTAAATTCAAATATTTAAGTTTAAACATACCGCATCCTCGTAGTTTTTATAATCCATTAATTCGAATAATTGATAAGTCCAATCTATCATCGCAATTATTCGTCGGTGCAAAATCCTCGGCAATTCAGGCTCAATAACTTCACGAATTGAATCATATCTCATCTAAGTTATAAACTTAAAAGATAAGATAAATTTAAAACATACTTCATTTCTTTTCCCCTGAAGTAAATTGATATTGCTGAATATGGCCCTAACTGAGGGCAATGACAAAGGATAGACTTCTTTAGGCTCCATGCAGCCGTCACCGGCGCCGACCTAAATTAAAATATTCAAACTTAATTTTAAAATTCAAATTAAAAAAAAAACTCGCCACTAGATCAATGCTCAATATTTGCATCAACATGGTTCGCATTTCAAACGGCAATTTTCGGGCCCATTCAGCGTCCACCTAATTCAATTAGTTACCACAATGTTTCTAATTATGCTAATTAACCTCTCTCTCCTCTTCCGGAGCCTTTTTCTTGGGTCTTCCCAAGTTGGCCCTTTGCGTGGAGTCCCTATCAGGTCTAACCGCCTTTGGGTCCATCCCTAAAAGTTTGGAAGGTTTGAAAAATTCGGAAAGTTGAAGAATAATTACCAACTTCCAAGCACTTCTTATATCTACAATGTCGGCAAGCATTTCTTTCTAACTTATCCACAGTGCAATTGCCGGATTTTCGGCAGGTATATTCGATTTGGCGTTTCACCCTAAAGTGTACCAATTTTTATAAGAATAATAAGCAAATCCTACGTTCTCCTGAAAAATCCTTTGCACCCAAAACAGGTCACAATTCCATAGTGGACTTTTCCGTTCTCGTCACCACAAACTTTACAAGCCTCGGCAGCTTCTGACGCCTTTTTGAGCTCTGAAAATTTTGATCTTGTTTCAAAAAATCAAGTAATTGCAAAAATAGGTACATTCTAAAATGGGATACTCCCGATCCAGAACTACCTTATTAACCCAGTCAGGCACGCCTATTCACAAAAGTTCTGAATCTGGTAGTTCTGCATTTGTCAGTTTTTGGATCGGGGGTGTTCCATTTTAAAATATAGGTCATTTTAAAGTTAGGCAAACTAAAATGTTAGATAAGTAGATTTTTATTGCCATACTACACAGCGACTTCCTTAGAGCAAGGATGACATTCTGAGTGGCTGGTTGGTTTGTGGAAGAAGGAGTTGAGGAATTCTTACGTCCTGACAAATCGGATGATGTCGTCGGTATTGACATCTGAAGACTCGACGGCGAATTTGAAGACGTAACAACGACGATAGAAGATTACGCTATCGAGATTACGCCATTTAGAGTGAAAATACGGACTTAGGCGCCCATGACTTAGAACTTTGAGCAAAGATGAACTGTAATAAAGGAATCTTTAATGATCACAAGGGAATTTCCAAGCTCCGCCCCTTTTTTATGGTTTCTGAGTTTTATATTTGCAAATTTTGATTAGATTGAAGCGGAAGAAGAGGGGAACTGATAACGATAATTGATCGTTCAAAATGGGCAAAGCATTTAGCTATGCAGCGCGGGTTCAATAAAGTTCAGGCGAAACTTTGATAGATGGAAAATTTGAAGCACAAATACGAGCAGGAGTAAGTCAGTCATAATGGAATTAAGAAATGAGCAGAATCACAAAAATTCGCGTTTGTGACGATATTGAAAATGAAATGTTTGCTCGCGGGATGATAAGGGTAATTTTATCAGACAAGCACACGAATTTTTCCAGGACAAATCAAAATATTGCATTTAATTGCTAAACTTTGTACTCGTTGATTTTTTTCAATTCATTAGGAAAACTAAAGTTTGATGCAAAAGTATGATTATTTTGAAGGGGATTATGCTTTATCAATCGATAATTTAAAAGGTTTATCAATTTTACATCACACTGATAAACGAAGCGTCATGTGAGCTGAACTGAATTGGTATTTCTCGATGGGTTCGAATTCAAAGAACAAACACTATTGATTGATGCTGTTGAAGTATCACATTACAAGCTCTTCACTCTAAGATATGGGTAAATATAAAACTTAGCAAATATAACATAATGCATAGAAATATAATTGCAATTTAAGGCCGAAATACTGGTCCTCATTGCAAAAGAGAATTCCTGAAAAGGACTAGCTTGTCGGGAGAGCCGGGTGCGAAAGCGGTCAACTCTTTCCTTAAAGAAATAGAATTGCAATTTGAGAGCGCACAAAGACAAAGGAGGAAGTCAGAGAAAATTTATTTTTGGGAAAAATCGATGAAGACGTAAATTGAAATTAGCTGATTTCCGAAAAAAAAGCTAGTTTTAAGAAAATTTTCTATTTTTCACGTACTAAAAAGGCATGTGTGCCTCATGAATTAATCGATAGTCGAGGCCAGTTGTCAAACGCACAAAATACGCCGACGTGAAAAGAGTTAAAAAGGGTTGGGGTTGACATACCATAAATGCCGAAAACTAGCAAATATTGTATCAACTCACATGATTTAAACCTTTCCACCTATACTTTGGAGCTTGGAAATCCCGAATTTCACAAATTTTGGCCTACTTTTTAACGGGGAATTCGATAAGTCAAATGTTGATAGATGATAGATCGAATTTACGTGAATTGTATATTAGAAGGTAGACACGGTGAAAATACGCGCAGAAATGGGGTGAAAGTTTGCGGGAGCGACGAGAGGCAATGTTATGGGAGAAATAGAGAAATTGAGTTAGAGAGCGCAGACAACGAGAGAGTGCTGAAACTATTGATATAACACTGAAAAGATAGGAGCAGGCATGCAGAGGAAGAAGTGAATTTAAGAGGATACAATTTGAATGTTTCAGATGCGAATTTTAATTTTATCTAAGCTTAATTATAAATATAAATTTAAATTTAAAAATTATTTTATGATCTAAGCTCTGGAATTGAATATCTAATGAAAGTTGAGTATGAAATATTGAAACTTTCTCATGACTGAATTTAGGTTGTGATATCGATTCATTTTAGACAATTGTTTCCCAGATTCCTCTCTGAAAGTTCATCGATAAAGTGCGTGACTTATTAGAGATCGATATAAAACCGAAAAATAGGGAGAGGAAAAGATGAAAATGATGAATTACGCAGTGCAGAAATGGCTGAAAAAGGCGTATTGCGATTTGACATAACACGTCTATCAATTGTCAATTCAATATATTGGTGAAGTTAGACTCGGTTCATTTCAAGTTCAAAATTGAAACTAAACATCAATAAATTTTACATGAAACAGAACCACAATTTAATGGTCCTGAGACTATTATATAGAGAAAATTTTAGGCAATTTGATACTATATTATTTTCTAGGAAGTCTAAAAAATAATCGATGTTTTAAAGAAGGTCACTATTAGAGAAAGCAACTGCCAAAGGATAAAAGCTAGAGGGATAAAGAGGGATATCTAATGGGATCTAAAGCGATGACGAGGTCAAATCAAAGGTAAGGGATTTCTTATATCCTGATTTTATATATCCGAAAAATCAATAGAAATCTTTGCATAATAAGGAAAACACATGCTAAAGGGCTATTTCTGACTCTAAGTCTCTCAGATTCAAGTGATCTGTAAGAAGAATAACTATCTCTCTTTCACTGTCTAATGATGCCTAGAAAAAGACTGGTTCAAGTTAGGGCGAATATGATGACCACAGCATTGATTGATGTGGAAGAAAACGTTTTTTCGACAGTTTATTTTTGACATTGAGTAAATCAATCAATAAAACATGTGGAAACACTTCCGGTTCATGGAAAAGAGAGTTTTCGATGAAAGTTGATGAAGATCAAAAAATCATAAAAGGCGACCAAATTTGTACAAACACATACAGATCGAGAGGGACATACGCAAATGATGATAATTCAACACATAGAAGAATCATGAGGTGGAGAAGTTTAGACGATTCCGATGATAGGTAAAAATGATGATCATATCATTTATAAGATTATCATAAGCAGGCTAACACTTAATGGGGATCACAATTCCATTGGAAACTTTATTCAAACATTTTAGCATGCATGTTGAATGAAATCCATTTTCAATTCATTTAGTCTTCTTCCTTGAAATCGGCCCACTTTTGAATCGAGCAATCTGAATTTCGAAAACATTAAAATAAAAATAGATTTTCCCCATCCTACAGCGCTTTTGCATCTTTTTGAATGTCTCTTTTTCATTTCATCGTACAAATCCATTTCGTCATCAGTTAAATTTTTCTCCTGGATTTGTTCTTCTAAAAAATTGGATTGCAAATAGACAAAAAATAAAATTACTGATGCTTTCATCGTGGAATTTCAACAGATTTTCACAGAGGATTTGGATGAACGGGATTTCGTACTGAAAAGAAACTTACTTTTCAGATAATTTTTACTGAACTTACCTTTCCCTGAGTAACTCCTGAATTTGCGACAGCTTTTTGTTCATCACAAAGAAATGGCGAAAGAGTTTCGACGACTTGCTTCGACAATTCTTTCGTAGCAGTTTCAATGCTCTCATAGTGTCCAGAGACGCTTGTCATTAACTAAAATCAAGACATATTTTAATAAGAAATAAACTTACCTTAGGCTTTAGGTTCAAAAATAAACAATAATTTTGTCGTTGTTCAAGCCAATAGGCCCCTGAATTCTTGTGAGCAAATTAATTTGAAAATAAAATTTGAATACTAACTCATTATCTTAGGCTTAAATTCGGGGAAATTATTCTTTCTGAATTGTTGAAGTCTTCGGCATAATTCAGCAAGGAACTTAAGTCAAAATATTTCAAATTCACATCAGACTAGATTAGAAGATACCTTTATTTCCGAACATAACGACTCATCGACGTCATGAAATTCCCCAGATTGCCCCGGTTTAGCCTGTTTCCAATAGTCTCTTAGAAATTCATACTCGTCTTTACCCATTTTTAGGAAACCAAAATATAAATTCTAAATTAAAAAGTGATTTTAGGGCACTTGAATTTAATAAATAAATAATCCTAAAATAGGGGAAGTGAATGTTGAAAAGACGAATGCCAAATTTTCGTATGATTTCGAAAAGGCGAAGGACATTTTTGGTCGACAAGCAGAGATAAAAATCGTGCATGAATATTTACGTCTTATCAATTCGATTCAAATTTGTGTGGTTGAAAGATAAAATTCGCATAAAAATCGCAAAATAGACAATTTAAAAAATGAAGGTATTTCAAAAAATGCTCCTGCCAACTTTGGCGACTCTCCTATTGGTCTCCAATTGCTTAGCGGCGGTAAAAAATCTCGAAGGAAAAAGCACACGGAAAAATCAATATTTTCTGCAGAAAAATGCGGAAACGAAGCTGCAATTCCGAAATTACGGCAAGTGTCTGAAGAAGTACGAACAGAACGTGGGTGCGCAGGAGACTATCAAGGTAAAATTGCTTAAATTAAGAAAAATAACTAACAACTAACAAAAAATAACTGCAAGCTAGCAAATGATATCTAAAAGAAACTAATAAAAATCAATTTATTCAGATTATCCAAGTTGTCCGAGGCGCCGACTTAGTTCTGTCCTGTTTTACTTGGTACTATAGAGATTAAAGCTGATAATTAAAAACTAGCAGCAAATTCCAGTATCTCTCCTGAAGATTCCGTGGAGATTGAAAACACGTACAAGCCGTCGTCCAGTGCGGTCGGGAAAATGTTCCGTGGCGCTATCGACTATTTCAAAGCAGTAAGTATGAGAAAATATTAAATTCCTCAGCCTTAAAATGCGAGTATATGAAATCTCTAAATTCAGCGCTTCCTGCCTGAGACCGTCCTGGAATTCGACCCTAACGAGTGGGCCTACGGTTGGGAATTCGCTAGGATGGGGCGAAGATGGTATCCCGTAACCTTCGAGCACAAAAAGCGTAGTCTTCTCGAGAAACTTCACGATAGAATTAATAGGTTTCAAATTATTCACTCTTCCAAGTACATGAAGGCAGACTTAGGATTTGTTCAATTCTTTTCAATCTCAACCGCGAGCTGCGGTTGAGAAGTCCCAAATCTGCGTGAAAGTTCCAATTTCTACATGCCTTTATGGGCATGGTCTTTATCTCCTCTATCCATAAGGGGAGAAAGAATAGACTCCGCCCACTTTATTATGCGATAATGCAAGATTTCACATATATTAGAAATTATGATAGAGGTATTTTGACAGATACTTGAAAGTGTCTGAGATGAAGTTCCGACTGGGGGAGCGTTTCGAGCTCCGACTGAAGGACGTTCACCAGAATCAGACCGGCTTCTATCGCTGCATCAACACGAAGAAGGGCGCTCGCATCTCCAACATCTATTTCGTCGAAGTCTTCACGCAACAGAAACTCGTTTCGGTAAGATGACGTCATCGGAGGATATTGTAGTTTGACCTCATTTAAATTCTCTGCAGATTCAAGGCAAAGGAAACGACAATTCTATCCCGAAGAAGGAAATCAAGCTGAAACAAGCTCGAGATGAAGAAGCCAAACTGAAGTTCGCGATTCGGGTTGGAGTTTGAGAAGTTTTAAATATAATAACGGTTGGACTTCAGGCTTCGCCCTGGTCGGAGTGCAGCTATTGCTCTAGTGAGCACGGCGAGCAGCATCGGGAGATCAGGTGCATGGCTGAGGTGAGAAAAATAGGTCGGAGTCAAAGCACCGACAGAAAATCCCTACTTCGACATATCGGAGTTCAAAACCTGACTCCGACAGAATATATAAGAAAAAAGCAAGTTGAAAAGAAAATAACAGTCATTTTTGCTCACCAACAAAAAAATCCCTCAATCAGACGTCGGAATTTTAAGAAGCTCATAAACCGACTACTATTGTCTGAAGCAAAATGGTAAACTAAAATTCCTTTATTCAGCCCCTTCTAAAGCCAGCGTTACGTCTTCCGAATTCGTCACGATGGATAGTCATGTTCGAGTCAGTGCCTTGCACTTCTTCGCTCCTACCACTCGAACTCAGGAAGAGGTTAAACAAGCTCGGCAACAACAACGTCTACATTCAATCGAAGAAGTGTTGGGTATGACGTCATCTAAAACTATAATAACGCTATTCTAAATTTTACGTCATTAACTTTCAGCAAGACTGCGCCAAAGCCGAGTCCCTGGAACGAGAAGTCAAAGAAATGGACGATCTCGGAGAATTGCGGGTATGAGATTCCGTACCTGAATCATTAAAGTTGAAGAATTCAGGTAATGGACTTCATTCCAGCGGGAGAGTTTATATTCGGCGAAGTTCTGCCTCGCTTACTGCCTCCTGTCATTCGAAGGACTAGGACGGTAAAGACAAAACTGACGCCGTAAAAAATGTTGAAATTTTTCTTTCGTCGGAGATTTAATAATCAACTATATGATAATTACACTGCATGAAAGCTCTGGAACCAACTGAAATAAATAGCGAATTTTAAATTTCGAGTGATTAAAGATAATGGTAAAGAAAAAGGCTTCGATGCCGATACAGACACGCCAGAGTTTTCTATCGGATATAGGAATTTTTTTCAATCCAGGTAATCGAGGGCGACGACATGGTGCTTTCGTGCGAGCAGTTCCCTGACGAGCCGATCGGCGTCCACTGGTTCACTCGGCGATGGGGCCGACTCCAGCACGCCAATATGACGAGCAAATTCGGAGATCGGGTAAAATTCGACGGTGAATCCAGGATCATATTCAAGGCCACAGAAATGGACGACAGAGACGAATATTAGTAAGGGTTGATTTTCTTCATAATTTATTTTTTAAACATCTCGTAATTTATTAATGCTATTGAATTTTATGACTACGCTTGTGGGAAACATTTGATATTTTATTTTATTGCATTGCATTGCATTTCACATTTTGTCTATCTTATTTTATGAGGTCATTAGTCATTAGTGGTTTTTATTTCATTTTACGACGCCCTTAAAGTTGATTGAAGGCGTTACTTTTTCAGTTGCTACAATTCGGAGAACGTGCTGCTGGCGACGCACAACGTACAGGTCGTGGAGAACCAACGCTCGCAGGAACTCATCGACATGGTCAAAATGGTTCTCAGATTCTGCGCCTTCCTTCTTATCTTTATTCTCATCGTTTCCACCCTTATCGAAGTCCAAATCAGATAGCAAGGCAATAATTAGTCGAGTCCAAAATCTGGCAGGCTGAAAATAAAAAGAAAGAAACCATTTTAGACGAGTCACACATACTTTTTCACGTACTATTGCACTTAATTACCCTATAACACAGAGCAATTAAATCTTCTATTAGTCGGACAATATTTAGAATATCCGAAATGAATTATCATGACTTTTTACCGCATTCGATATTATCAAAATCTCAGTTCCAAGATCATGTCATCTAATCGTTCTTTGTTGATCTTTCAAAATCGCGAAAATAAATTTGGCAGGAATGTGAGATGAAAGAAACTAACTTTCTAACTTCTTCCGCAAAATTGTCGGGAAACAAATCTTATAAAGTAAATAGACTATGTGGAATTTAATGGCGGTATTTTTTTTGTGAAATTCGTAGTTATATCGTGTTAATTAGCATAATTAGAGTTAATTCAATTACCCCTTAATTAAGGCAATTAAGTATCGTGCGTTCTTTTTTGTTAGATCTGAATATATTTTTGTCCCAGGTTCTAGGTGACTCGGTGGTTTAGCACTTGTGCATGACGCTCTCAAACGTGCTCCTTCGCTTTCTGTTGACCAACCGTTCTTCCTCTTCTTCCATTTCTTATTTCAATCCTCATGTCTGTTGACATTTGCATATATTGTCATCCACCTCCTTCCGCAAGCAAAAAGAGGTGTGGTCTGCTTGATCGTAAATGGAGAAACTGATCGATTGCTTTGCATCGTTTTTAGCTCGAGAATTGGAAAAATCGAATTTTTGTTTTTGTTTATACTCCATATCTTTGACTACTTTGTCTTTAAATTTAAGAAAAAATTAGTTGGACTTAGGAAATTATTATTGTTATTTCATTTTTACCCCAATAATTGAAAGAATCAATACCTTGCCTTCTTAGCTATATATCTTTGACTTTATCTTTGCCTTTGAAATTTTCAATTTTAGTTTTTCTTCTAATTACATGGACCTATTCACCACGACTACAGACGCCTCAATTATCACCTCAGCAATAGATTTTAATCAGGTAAAAGTTAATACGACGTCATGCAAATTTAAATTCAGGTACACGCAATATGGGTGCTAGTCCTAGGAATTTTATTAGCGTATTGGCTTGGCGTAGGTATGGGTGCGAATGACGTTTCTAACGCCTTCGACGCTACCTGGGGAAACGAAATTGTCTCTGTTACTGCTGTATGAAAACTAAATTTTAAAATAAAAAAAAAGAACCTAAATTTGAAATTTGTAGATTTTGGGAGCAGTATTTATCGGATTTTCGTCTACGAATACGATTAGAAGAGACGTAGTGGATTTGAAACAGTTCGCCTCAGATCCTTATGAATTGATGTTAGGGCAAATTGCTATTTTAACAGGTTTAGAGTATATTTTCTCTATTTCTATTATTATAAAATATATTTTTAGGCAGTACCGTCTGGTTGTTATTCGCCACATTTACTAAACTACCGGTCAGTCCGTCTCAATCTTTAATAGGCTCCATTTTGGGATTCGCCGTGGCTAGAAGGGGCTTTCATGGAGTAAATTGGCACATGGTGGGGAAAATAAGTAAATCTTTGAAGCCCTAAAATTCTCAAAACGTTTTTTTTTCAGTAACCTACTGGTTCATAGCACCTGTAACTTCAGCGTTTATATCAATAGCACTTTATATGTTTATCGACATAGCAGTTTTAAGGAGGGTACGTTTATTTGAAATCGAACATCGAATGCATTTAAATATATAGAAGGATCCCTTTAAATGCGCGCTAAGATTTCTGCCGGTATTCTTTTTCTTTCTACTAGCTGTTAATGGACTAGCGATATTCTTCAATGCTCCTGACGGTATAATAAACATTTAATTGTCATACCTATTGCCAACGCCGATTACTTGAGACGAATAAATGATGCTCAAATTCTAATATACAATGCATGCATTGCATATGTCCAAATAGTCGCCTGATTCATTCCTTGAATATGGTGTAATAGCGTAAAGTCGGCTGCAAACAGCGTGCTAATTCCTGTGCATCATGGTTGCGCCTCATTTCCTTCGTCTCAAGTAATCGGTCATTGGCGATAACATTATTTTAGAAACAATGTTAAGTCAAATCCCCAATTGGGCAGCGATTTCGATTAGCGTAGGAGGAGCTTTGATAATTGCTGCAATTATCCAATTATTCGTAAAACCGTGCATAATCAATAGTATATCAGGTTTTAAGTGGCCTTGATTAATCCAATTAAATCGAATAATTTAGACGACGACACCTTAACTAGCGATAGTTCACTAGAGAAAGAAATAAAACGAGTAGCGAGCAGAAGATGTGGTATGAAATTTTTGAGAAAAAAAACAACTAAATTCTTCATCGTTTAAGTTTAGGATTGTTTCGATTTTTTCAATGGCTAATTCCTAAGTCCAATCGATTTGAAAATATCCGAACCATGAAATTATTCACGGTCATGCAAATGTTTACCGCAGGATTTTCCGGCTTTGCAAACGGTGCTAGTGATATGAGGTAATAATAATAGTAATTTATAGATAATCAAAATGATAAAAATTGATAATTTCTCTACTTTAGTAACATCATCGCGCCCTTATCAATTCTTGTCGACGTTTTTATCACGAAGAAAGTCGATCAGGATGAAGATGTGATTTATTTTTAGCAAGAGTCAATAAATCAATAAATTTCAGGTACCAATTTACCTAATGTTATTCGGAGTTGTCGCTCGGTGCGCAGGACTTTGGGCTTTCGGAGATCATATTCAGGAAACAATAGGGAAAAAGCTCTATCAGATGAATCCGGCTATGTAAAATTATATTTATTAGATTTGAAAATAAAATAAAATATTCTTTTCTAAAATCCATCATTTTTGTTTAATGATAACTAGACCTAGAACCTCAGGATATTTTCTTTCTAAAATGCTAAACGTTTTCAGAGCAGTTTCCATAGAATTAGGCTCAGGCGCGACTATTTTATACGCAACTAAAGTCGGTTTGCCGATGAGTTTCACGCACTGTCAGGTAATTTACCCAAAATGATATTTCACGGCATTATGAACTCTATTCCTTCGTAGTGTCATGCGATCACGCTCGAAGAAAAGAAATGCCACAAATCCGTGATTTTTCGGAGTAAATTTGAAAGTTTTAGATTTAAATTTGAAAATTTTAAATCTAAATGTGAATATTTAGGTAGGATCGACAGTAGGAGTGGGAGCGTTACTGCATGGCCTAAATCTGAAATGGGACTTAGTGAGGAATATGATATTCTATTGGTTTTTCACCATACCATTTACGGGTTTGATTTCGGCGGGAGTCATGACGATATTGTACTTTATCGCTGATAACTATCATGATTTGGATCGATAAATAAAGATAATCAATAAATAAAACTGATCCTCATTAATATAACGTCATTTTCAAAAGAAGGAATTACAAAATTACTATATCTTCTTATGGTAGAAGCATAATATGCTTAAAATGCTTGTTTTTTTTCATATTCGACTAAATTAATTCCTCCACCACCTACGTAAAATAATTCATTTCCGATGTTGTTTTCATTTTTTCGGGAAAAACAAAGCCACATTTAATATGTCCTGATGTTTTACGTAGATTTGATCGAGCGATAATTCATTCTCGGAATCCCAAAGGATCGTTCTCTTATTATGCATCCATAATTCCAAATTGGCCCCCAGATAAATGCATGACACAGTTTTCGGATTTTAAATATCCCAAAATGGATAAAATTCTAATTTCCGTTATCTTATTATTAATGTTTTCTTCGATAACATTAATAATAATAGTTTGGCATAAATTAAAGAAATTGACTTATTTAGATACTTACGAAACATTTTACTATACACTTTTGTACTACTTTCAACAATTGTCACTATTTTATGCTGAGCTTTTCAACAATTTATTTCCAGATGAATTTAATTAAAGACACGACTTATATTTTATTACAAAACATCAGACATTTCAACACATTTTTCAAATGTTGCATAGGAATATTCTTCTCACTATTGATAATACTAATTTTAACTAATATTTATTATTATATCACCACTATAGTAAGTTTAAACCTTAACTATAGAAGATTGGAGCCAGCTAGATATGAGATTTACGATGATGTAATTATATTACCATCTTTTCCGATAATTCAATTTGATTTCAGATGGACTGGGGTAAACCTAAGCGAAATTTCTCAGTTCAAATTGTTTTAGTTATCGGTGAAAAATACAATCGTGATTATTATAAACATGCAATAGGTATTAAAATTTAAAAAAATAAAATATGATAATTTTCAGATTCTATGGAATGTTACAGTAGGATTCATAATTA